>JASAND010006155.1:0-22616 GCA_030248195.1 Trissonchulus latispiculum | reverse complement strand
TAATTTCCCCGGAATTGCGGAACTTTTTGTACAAAAAAAACCTAAAATAGTACGGCTCTGAAGGGTCTTCCGACCTGCACCCCTGGGGGGAAAAAAAAATGGAGAGAAACGCGACCTGCGCGGGGGGCCAATTTTCATATCTCAAGATCTACCCGGCCGATCCGGCTGAAATTTTCACAGCATGTACCCCTGCCCACAGGCTCTTCACACACCAAGTTTCAGCCCGATCGGTCCACTCCTCCGCTGGCCACAGGCCAAACAATGTCCAGATTATACACATTGCGTCAAATTTTCCCTATTCTAGGGGGAGCGCTAACGCGCTCCCCCTAATATATATATCAAATAAAAATTCAGTAATCCCTTGCGCAACTGAAAATACCACTTTTCTAATAGTTCAGATACTTGTAAAAGTCCTGGATTTCTACACTTTTTAGAGTCAGCTAATTACTAAAAGTCCAACTAACTGACGGCTTGGCTGAATAAACATTTTCTAATAGAATTTCTAACAGACTTTCAAACAATCCCACAGCCTCGAGATTAGTGTATGCCAATGTCAGCGATGCTTTAAAAAAGATTGTATAACTAACCCTAACTATGCAAGTAAAAGAGACAGATTCTTCATACCTTAATACACTTCGCTGCACCATCTGTCATGGCAAGTGGACAGGTGTAAAGACCCGCTGATGGAGAGTACAAAGAAAGCTTCGTATGCTGATACAGCCTACTGAAACAACAAATATCAGAATAAATTACTAAACTTAAAACCATTGATTTCATTAAAGAATGTAGAGAAAATTCTTCTTTGCATAACATTCTAAATTATATACATAATCTCGGTATTTTAGAGACTTTTCCCGATGGGGGAATAAGTTTACGCAAGGGGGAAACCTTTTTGCATCAGCCAAAAATTGGTATTTCTGGCGTATTTTGCACGTAGAATCGCAAAACGTTCTCAAAAATGCCTGGATTTGGACTAAAAATAGCCAATTTTAAGAAAAATTCTATGATTTTTTATTTTTCTGTCAATTGATTTGTATTGAACTGTATTGAATTGCATTCACAGAGCCAAGCCAGAATGTAGAAAGCGATTCAAATGCTTAAAGTGGGGGGCCGGAAAAGATTTGACAAATTTGCCTGTTTTTGCCAAAAATTTGTTTCCCCAAAAAACCCGGGGGAAGGCAAAAATTACCGGGAGGGGGCGGTTTCAGGGGGAAGGTCAATTTTGCCCCCCCCTGTAAAAGTACAGCGGTCTCTTACTAACTTAAATTCTTTCCAACGATCTGGCTCATATCCAATGGCAATCAATCCTTCTTCAGCGGACACAGCCTTCTGCCGCTTCCACGCAGAAGAAGTGATGAGACGATCCACACGGCGTCCCCAGACGTCATATTGCTCAAGACGAGGCGTCTCTGCTTCACACTGAACATGAAGTTCAGCGAGTTCAGAAACAATCCTATCGCCAAATTTTGTCAAATCCTCACAGACTGCAATCCATATCTGTAAAAGATACAACTCGCATTCCAGTAAAACGATAACGAACAACAAAGCATCACTAATCACTTTAAAGGTGGTGATTCCTTTTGGAGACCTGAACGTTGAACCATCATTCGTTACTCATTCATTATTTGGACTTAAAGAAGCTATTTTATATCAAAATGTAGCGTTACATTTTCTCTTTTTAATGAATACAAAGAAACCAATTCTGCTTGTTGAAAAGTTTTTTTAAGAGATTTTTGAAAAGTGCTTTTTTGCAGACTGAAGTAAATTTTTTGTGAGACATCGGTTATAACATTCAATACCTCTATCAAATAGCTTTTAATTATTGTGAAATATGTAGCTTTTCATTATAGAGAGAATAGCTAAAATGTAAGCGCAACTTGGGGCCAGTTTCATAAAAAAGCGTCTCGAGTTCACAAGTTCTCGAGTAGTCTGTTTTCAGCAACAACAACCTTTTTTTCTATTAAAAATTATATGTAAAAGTATCTACGGAAGATTTTATGGCGATTTAATCAGTCAATTATACAAGTTATTGAAGCAGGAAGAAAAAATTTACGAATTTAGATTTTCAAAAATTTCTCTAGTAGGTCTCAAGTTGGCGAACTTTTCTCTCGTTGAAATCGAACAGAGAACTTGACTCGAGAACTCGAGAACTTTTTCAGCGTGACTTTCAATGCGACTTGCGGATCTCGAAAACTTACAGCGTAGTTTAGCTACTAGACTCAAGAACTAGAGAACACTTTTATGAAACTGGCCCCAGGACTTCGCCTGCTTTTCCCAACTTTGGAAAGCTACGACTTTATCAAGAAAGCAGCAATCGGGGCAACTAAAAAGGGTCCCCACAGTATTTTTGTGTAGAACAAATGTGCTAAATGACAGCAGTCAGTAAATTCTCCACAATCGCTGAACTACCTGACTACCTGAGACCCCTGAAAACCGTCGAACTGTAAAATGGCCAACCCCAAAAATAGAAAAGTTTTTCTGGTACCCGGGTGCAAATTTTTCTACTCGTCCCGTGCCCATGACTAATTTGCATGGCGAAAGAGAAGGCAACCCCCTGTAGTTCTGACTTGGTAGTGCCGGAGGTCATCAAAGAATTCACAGGAGTAGAATTTGAACTATCGCTTCTAAAGAATGATTGCTATACTACTTCTGCCAAAAGGGGCCTGCCTTCACTACACGTTTGTGTTATCCTCCTCCATAGTTGTAGCGACAGTGCAGCGTACAGTGTATTTGTCTCTGTGAGGTCACTACGTACGTACATAACACAAATGTGGGAATCAGCTGTTACTACGAGACGAACTGGTAACACACCGTTTAAAGCTTATACTACTCCTACTTTTAGCATTACATACATCAGGTGGCAGATGACGTTTCAAGAAGCTATAGGACGTCGTATCCGCAATAAAAGGGTTTCTAAGTTGAGGAGGCTCTTGTTGAAATTTCCCCAGTTTAGCACTGGCGAAAGGGATCGCATAAGAAGACATGGCACTTGAACTTGCACTTATTGTCCACCGTTTTAGCGCAGAACTCGTCGATTTACACAATACAGTTAAGGAATTATTTGAAAGCATACTAATTACATAAACAATAACAATAACATTAGTTAGTATTCGCATATCAGTCCACACGTAATTTATGACTGGTTCGCTCACAGGCTCAGTCCTAAGTCGCAAATCGTGACCACACATGTGCAGGAGGCGGAATGTGGCGAAAACAGAATTTATATTTTTTGCCCAAAAAACCGGATTTTGGAGGAAGGTTTTAGCAACCAATCTGGGAGAAGGGGTTGAACTCCAGGTCTGGGGACCCCAGCACACGTATGGTCGTGTCAGTGTTCACAGATTTTTGGTTTGTTGAAAGCCGTCGTTCTTAGTGCGACGAATTGTGGGGGAGTGTTGTAAGAAGCTACAATTTTTAACTTCATTACATGTCGCGTGCCTCTAGCGAATGGGATTGACGTTAGAGCGTCTGCTTCGCAGTTGTGCACAGACCCGTTCCAGACCGGCTGGCCGCGAAAAAAGGCCGATAACAGGCAGGCCGGCCGGTCATACACAGGGCGGTAACAGTGACTGCGGATTATCGCCTTAAACTTGCTAAAATCTGCCTTAAAAACTATTAAACATATCATATTTTACCTGTATTTTGGATAGCCGGCAGGTGAGGGCCTGGTACACTAATGTTGGGCGTTGGCCGGTGCGGCCAATGGCCGGCCAAGCCATTAGCCGTTGGCTGAGAATTTCTGGGCCAATTGGCCGTTGGCTTTTCGTTGGCCGGCCAATTGCCAATTGGCCATTGGTTGTTCGTTGTATGTTGGTCGTTTGGCCGGTCGTCGGCCTAGCTTAGACGTATTGATTTTCACATTTACACTTGCAAAGAACTGATATTCTTGTGCGCTCTTTCTACGATTTACGCTATGTTAAGAGTTTGCAAGTAAAAAATAATATGCGGCAGGGTAAACGGCATAGTCGCAAAGTAATAAGATTTCGAAGACCGACTGCATCCATTTCTTTGTTAGCACTCCAACGTAGTGCCCACGTCAGCATAAGTGTAGCGACGAATATTATTATTCTATAATACGGACAAAGTGTTGAAAGCTTCAGGTTTATTGTACCCACGTTAGCATAATGTATTATTCCATTATTAAAAACAAACCAAATATTAATGCTATTGCTTGTCGGAAAATTATCACATCTATTCAATAGTGCTGGGTGTCTGCCGGTTCGACCAACACTTGGCGTTGGCCGTCATCTGCAAATTTGCCGGGCAGTTGGCTCCAACTCTATCCATTTAAAACACAGAAAAACAGCCAAATTTTAGCAGTGTTTCGGGATTTGCAGAAAAAATTTCCATCTGGGCTTGCTGGCTTATTTTTACTGGGGGGGGGCAGGGGCCCCCCACTCGGCAACCTCCCCCCCCCCAAAAAAATTGCCAGATTTCACCATTTTTACCCTAAATTTTCAAAAATTTTTCCGGCTTCGCCGGAATTTTAACGAAATTTCCGCTATTTTAGCGTAAAAAACACCTAAAATTAGTCATTTTTTAACGATTTTTGGCACTTTTTACACAAAAAACGTAAAAATTTGCATTTTTCCAAAAATATGCCCCCCCACTTTTGGTGAGCCCCCTCCGGACTTTGAGCTCCCCCCATATCGCCCCCCCCCCCAATAAATTTTGGCCTAAAAATAAGCCAGGGGCCTGTTGCATAAAACACTAATAGTAGTCTAATAGTGATTCAATAGTTCAATAGTCAACAGTTCAATAGTAGTTTCTGTTGCATAAAATTCAATACTAATGAACTACAATTGAACTAATAGTTAATAGTGTTTCAATAGTGCTTCAATAGTGGATTTCAACAGAGCTTGTTGCATAAAAACCAACACTACTTAACTATTACTATTGAAATTTGCTTTATTTTCTATGAGTGGGTGCGCACTCATAGTTGAACAATTAGTTCTCAATAGTCGCCAATTTTTCACGTTTTAGGGTGTTTTAAGCAATTTTTTAGAAACAAATTGTTTGGCTGGAATAAACTTATGTCATGATTGCACCAAATGGATTAAAATCTTAAAAGACTTCAGTTTCGACAATAGAAATGGTCTTAAGTTAAGCTAATTTCTCAATTTAGATTTTAGTTAGATTTCGTGCAACCAGCCGATTATAAAGTACTTTGGATTTTTGTCTGCAATGTTTATTGCAAGAATCCATCAAGTCGTTAAACTTTTGATAACTATGAGCTCCTGCTTCTGCTTGGCTTGAGTGCCTGCAGTCGATTCCTTTGCTCTCTCGCACATCTTAGTTTGTTGCTTCAGTAGTAGTTTTATTCGTATTATGTTTCACCCACGAATTATTGTTTACTTTAAAGTAGAATTGACCAAGATGGAGTTGTATAGCATTTGTTCAATATAAAAGAAAAAGTAAGGGAAAAGTTCAAATCTTCAAATCATAAGCAAGGGAATTGACAAATTAAAACATGGTTTTCAGCAAAACTACTACGTATATAACTCAACTATATAATTGACACTAATGAATTAACAACAACCAATTAAGCCAAAGCGATTTTTCGGCTTTCAGCCAGCTTCATTGTGGAATCGCTCAAATTGTAACAAACAGAACGTTCTCTCTGTTCACCGCTATCGTTATGTTGCTTATGTATGGTTATATGGTTTTGTGTGTATCATATAATATGTGTCGTGGGAAAGTTAACGGCTACAGCTATTAGACTATTGAACTATTGAAATTCAATAGTGCTCAAGTTCATTAGTGCTTTATGCAACAGGAATTTCAGTACTGTTGAATCGAAAATCTAATAGTTCAATAGTTAATACTATTGAATTTTATGCAACAGGCCCCAGGCTTGAAAACTGCACGTTAGCCGTTCATCAACGAAAGTCTGGCCAACGCCCAACAAAACTGTGCCGGTGAGCAACATTAATCTGGTTGATTAAAAGCAAGTTGTACAGAAATGGAGGCGAACACCTCAGTTACTGCGACAAGCTACATATTGGAGTTGTGCCGTTAAGAAAATTCCTGGGCACGGCCCGGGCCTACTAACATCACGAGGCCGGGCCAGGCCCAGCACTGGTCCGGCCCGGAGGCCCGATTCAAGGCCCGTTCCCGGAGTCCCGATTGGACCGGTGTCAGGGCGCGGCGTCCCGATTGGACCGGTGTCAGGGTGCGGCGGCCCGCCCTGGGACTGATTCAAGGCCCGGGCACAACTCTATTGTCTACTATATACAGTCTAGAAAGTACTTTCCTGAAGAGCTAACAGTAAGCTGAAGGATCCAAGCTGTTTTGTGCTTAATGCGGACGGCATGGGAACCCTATTCTCATTGGAATCTCCCAGGAGTCAAAGTTGTTACTCATGAAATTGAGCTTTTCACATGATTTTGGTTCGTAGAGCCACTGTGCTTCGTCACATCCAAAGCAACAATCCCACAGTGCATACAATTTGACTTATTGAAGGTAGGTAACTACAATGAAATCAATGGAGTGAACCTGCGTTACTGACTGGACTGGTACCTGGAAATCTAGCAGTAAGCTATTATTTTTCTTAGCGTAACAAAATCTAACCTAACAAATTTGTAATTATTGACACTATTATTTGACGTACACCACTACTCCCAAATAAGTCATTTTCTGATGTTACAAATATACCTGAAACCCTTAAAAACATTGAGATACAAACCCAAAAAACTATTTAATAGATGTAATAGCACCAATATTATGAGCAAAAAGACAATAAAATAATAAATAAGACACAATCACGTATTGAAAACAGTAGAAAATGGAATGTACTGGAATGAATGTACTGGAATGAATGTTAATAAAGCAATAGCAAATGATTGTTTAAAACGATTTCCATATGCCCAAAATTAATAATTATCTAAACTAATAGATTTCAGTTGGCTTCAGTTCCGTACACTTAATTTATATTTAAATTCTTTCCAATTACAACTCCTGGAAGATCATAGTCACCGGCAAAATCGCACATGACAATATTAAGCTCCGCTTCTTCGGACGTAGACAGCTGTCCCAACCACTGAACAACAGCTTCGGTAGCCTTCAGACCCAACTGATCCTTTAGCGAAGAAGCCAAGTGTTTTGCTACATCAGAAGTAGCAGGTGTCAAAATTCCTTGAGTGACATAGAAAGTGCTATGACCTCTCCGCTGATCCAGGTGGGTCTTTAGATAGTCCAAAAGATCGGAAATTTCTAAATTAAAAATAAATTTGAAAATAATAACCTATCCTAACTCTATCTTAAATATAAAATTTGTTTATATTTGTACACACCATTATAATGTATTCAAAACCTAAGATTGGAAACGATATACATAATACATAATCCACACAGACGAAACATAACACAAAACAAAATAAAAAAGCAAAGAACAAAAATTATGGCTTATGTTAGATAGTTTATAGGGATGTATCGGGACTTATTTACGTCTATTATCAGTCCCTTTATGTACACAACTGTTTTGAAGTTAAGTATACGTACGTACTGATAAAAATGCTGAAGCATCCCTTGAACCTGGAGCGTGAACAATTGCAAAAACTAAAGAGCTAAAGAGCACAAATTTAAGATTATCTGATAAATCATCCCACAGTCTGGGAAATCTGTCACCTGAACAAACAACTGCATAGACAATATACGTAGATTCATATATAAAAATTACCAGATAAAAACTCGTCATTTAACCCAACGCCAGAATAATCTAGATTAATAGATAATAGCAACCAGCAAAACACGTACTATCTTTATTGCCCCAAGGGCTAACAATAGAATGCCCTGGCCAAGTCCATGGAAGAGTGACAACAGATTCATGACAACAGCATATGACCTGATAACCGTTCTTCCACAAACTGGACAAAGAACAGTCCGTAAAATAATGGGAGTCGTATGGGCAAAGAAGATCACCAAACGTCTGCTCCAGAAGACTTAGCAGCTAAAAGATCAAATACAATCAACTACGAAATTATCAGGCAATTTAATTTTCTTTCAATTTTTACGGATTTGGATTGCGTGGATCATAATAAAATCTCAAAAAGTATGTAGTGTAATTACACAATTGTGAAGCAGTGTTTCCTACATTATCTGTTTTCTTCAGTCTTTTCCTGGAAAATTCGTCCCCAGACATCCCGATCATCCACCATTTATACTCTCATTGCTTTTCTTAATAAACATTTGCTACAATGGTTCTGCCTTAACCGCACTTATTAACTGTAGCGCGGCGGCAAAACCCTAATGTTCGATTTCCGGCTGAAATTTAATTACGCGGCAAATCGAAAATCTAACGAGGCCTTGCGAAGAACTTTAAAATGAACCATAAAACATCCCCCCCCCTAGCGTTTACGGTTGATGAGATATTTTCGACCAAACAGCAGCCTGGAAAAAACCCAGCCGAATTTTCTGCTGGAAGCATGCCAAAACAATTTTGACTACATCACTCGAAAGAGCGAGTCATTTTTAGTATATGCATCTAATGCACGAAATGCACGTATTAACATTCTTGCAAAACTTAGGTCAAATTGATTTTTGAGCATTTCATATGTTTAAATTAGGTAAATTTTGGAAATTTTTAAAATTGGAGTAATTTGTATATACAGTTTAAGCATCCGATCACAGAGAAAACGCATAATTTGTGTTGCATTTAAAGCCAAAGCGGACCCATTTTGGTGAAAAATAGGCCATTTCTGACGAATTTGAAAACTGTGGCCTGAAATGAGGCAGTATGCCAGATTTTCGACACCTAGATCATATATACACAGAATTATAACCTACTAAAAGTAATAAACTTTGTGTTCATTGCTTTAATCTAGAGATTTGGCCAAAAGATTCTAGCAAAACTGCAATTACTTTGTTTCAAAAAGCGAATACTCAATATATACTACCTAATGAATTAGCAGGATTTTGGCAATTTTCTTAATTTGAGTTAAAACTACTCCCGTTTCGAGAAAAGTCTATCCTAATTTGCAAAATTTCAAAGCATATGGCGCACTTAGGTGGGGGGGGGGCGGCCGCCCCTCTCCAAAGAAGACGTAAAGGAGAAATTTTATTGTCCCCGCGCAGCGCGGACCTATTTCAAAAATACTTCAGCAGTTCTTCCAATAGCAAGTCTTTAAGATTGTCGAAAATGTTCGCGCACTCGGCGCGAGATTTGCTCAATTTTTGCTTAGCTCTCGCTTATTTTTGCGTTTCAAAAAAATTTTAACTGCTGGGGGGCTTCACCAGCAAAACGCGCACGCAAAATGTATCAGTATACCTGGGAAATCTTGAAGGAGGCACGTATTTTAATTTTTTAAGCGATTAATTTAACAGTTTTTCTTCTTCCCTACTTGCCCTCCTTCCCCTCTCCCACTCGATTTCTTCCCCCATGCTTTTGGGCTTCCTCCACTCACCGTGAGGTGCCCGGGATCTGCCAAACTTGTTGTTGCAGCTGTTTACTGCATTAAACATCGCAATGCCATGATCATCACAATACACGTGCTTGGGAGGGGTTCACACTCCCCAGACCAAGAGCTCTTCCCCCAGAGGAGTCTCGACCCTCCAGAATACAGTCTTTCCGGTTTCAGGTTATTCGGCGGCTTCTACCACCGGTTTACCCCCCCCCCACTTCCCCTCCTTCACATGTCTGATCATCACCCGAACTTTACGCATGTTTGGTCAAACATTTCCAAAATTCCAGTCCGCCGGAACTTCTATTTTTTATTAAAAGCGTCTATTTTGATGCCACAAAACTTTTGAGAACCTTTAAGCTTAATTATACAAGAACCAAAAATGCTCCTTCGTCGCATGTAAAATACATATGAGTACTCTCAGGCAGGTTGTACAAACACGGAAACTAGCCTGTAAAATGCATATGAGTGACGTTGAGGTTGTAAATTAAGGAAAACAAGTTGCAACGGCTTAACATATGAGCCTGTCCTACGAGGCTCATATTGGCGTATGTCATAATATAATTTGTCGAAATTGGACCTCCATATAAATAGCACGTAAAGTTTTTCATTACAAAATTGTCCTTCACACATCTTGTCGCTACATTATACTGCGCATACGCATTATACGGCATGCCACTCTGCGCTCTGACTCAGAGCCATGTGGGGAAAGCATTACGCATGTGAGAGTAGTGTGTCATAGTGTTCCGAGAATACAGTAGGTGTACTATAGTGCTTCCGGAAATAGTAGGTGCCACGGTGTTTCGGGAAACACCAGCTTGCATATGTACAGTTAAACTTGAGGTGTCGCAGTTCACTTCGTTCTGTCCATTTCTTTCAAGCCACAATGTTAACATGTTATGTCTATTCATTCGTTTTTTCTTTAATATGATGACCTGATGATCTTTAAGAAGGCTGCACTGTGACGCCAATATGAGCCTCGTTGTAGGACAGGCTCATATGTTAAGCCGTTGCAACTTGTTTTCCTTAATTTACAACCTCAACGTCACTCATATGCATTTTACAGGCTAGTTTCCGTGTTTGTACAACCTGCCTGAGAGTACTCATATGTATTTTACATGCGACGAAGGAGCATTTTTGGTTCTTGTTTTCCATTCTTTTACATATATATGTATGCGCAAAAAGAACCAACATAATATATTTCCGAAACCATGCGCAAGCAGATACTATTTTGACCACTCTTGAAAAATTTCATTTTTGACCGAAAATCGCCTAAGTCCCCACCCCACCCCACCGCAGCACTCTACAGCCACTTTGAGCATGCAATTCTATGACAAAAGTTGCTCAGCTCACTTAGGGCTTTCATTTGGTACCAAATTTGACCACTTTTGAAAATTTCATTTTGGACCACCTGACCCCTTACCGACCTGACCCCTCTGACGGTCAAGTGGAGCCAGCCCAGCAAAATGGGTGCGTTGTACAGCAAAACGGACACCGGAAATGAGCTGGGCGCACCAGAAAACCCCTATAGAGAAAGTTTTGAGAGGCCAAGTAGAGCCTAGTATGGACCTCCAGGAAACGGTTGCCGACATGACCCTCCAGACGACAAAGTGGAACCAGCCCAGCAAGATGGATGGGTCGGACGGCAAAACGGACACCGGATATGAGCTGGGCGCACCAGAAAACCCCTATAGAGAAAGTTTTGAGAGGCCAAGTAGAGCCTAGTATGGGCCTCCAGGTACCGGTTGCCGACATGACCCTCCAGACGGCAAAGTGGAACCAGCCCAGCAACTTGGGTCAGTCGGGCATCAAAATTGATAGCGGGAATCGAGTCTCCGTCCGCAAAAACCTTTGTATGCAAGATTTGAGGCTTCCAGGTCGCAAAATAAGCGAAAAAACTAAGTTCAAAGTTGGACCCAAAATTCACCAACTTTGGCAGGCCAGTACCCAAAAATTACGCTCAGGGCCGGAAAATCATACAGCAATTGAACGACCCTGATATGTGTCCTATTCAGCCAAATAGGCAGTATTGCCCCATATATAGCCCAGTCTGACTCATTACGGCGCCTTTGAAGCATACTTTTTGGCCATTTTAGCGTTTTGGCCGACTTTGGCCCCCCGCCAAAAATTTTTTCCGGCTCTGGGAGGCATAAAAACTAGCCTATCGGCTTATTTTTGTTGCGTACTCCAAGAATATATATGGTTTTCATAGGTAAAAATTTTTCTATCTGTTGTTATTAAAGCTACAAAACCCCCTTACCAGACGTCAAAGCGGAGAACCGGAAAAAAACATCACTCTCGTAAGCGATTTTTGGCGCAACTTTTTAACGGAAAGTGGTACGGGGATGAACTTGGCCAATATACTAAACTCGACACGTACAATTTTTTGCGCACATAATCTGCGCAGGATCTGCGCAGCTTCTGCGCAGCCTTGTTTTACACGGTCATTCGACCATTTTCACTCATATTATAGGGGTCGCTACCGCGACCCCTATGATAAAAACAGTAAACTGCAAACGCTTAAAACATGCAAATGTTATGCATTTTTGATAATTTCAGACCACTTTAGGTTCCTCCATATTTTACCGTCCCCCAATAGGGGATCGGGTCACCCTACTTTTTAGAAAAAGCGCGGCCAAAATATGGTTTGTTAATTCCAGTCTAGACTGCAGCCATATACGTCGAACTCATATAATTACAATTCTCCAAGAAAGCAAGGAAACAGCAGCATTACAGGTAACCACCAACGAGCAACGCTACCATTAGCATTTTGTTCTAATGGTAAATTGACATTCACCTACCTTTTTGTGCAATTTAATTTCGTCCGTAAAAGCATAGTAGTGATTAAAGTCCAAAATCACAATTTCTTTAGCATGCGTGGCCAGAAATGCTGCAATCAATTTCAGGATAGACGAAACGGAGGAGCCGTAGAGACTGTGAACAATGCGAAAATCGCTTTCGGTCTCAAAGTAGGCAACTCGGAAGTCGAAATATCGCACACCGGAATTAAGTTGCGACGTTACGTCAAGACTCTGTGTAATTCCCCAGCGCTTAATAATCGACTTTGTGCAGGGAAGCCAACTAAGTTTCTCCGCAACAGCCGGTGCGTTTGGTGCTATAGGTAGTTTTGTAGTCAAAGAATAAGTGAATGAATCATGAGAACCTAAACACAAATAGAAGCAAAATATAATATCCTCCATTCTAGTCACCTCCCTCATTTTGGACTGCCTTTGGTCCCTGTTTCAAAGTCTAAGGTATTTTTCCGTCTTTGCCACAAATTTCTACTCAATTTTGTTTTTGACCACTAAATCTGCTATTTAAATAGGTGTTAAAAACTAGGGATGCGCCGAGGCCTGGCCCCTGCCCTGGTCGTCAGGTCCCGGTTCCTAGAAGTAGGGTTGTAAATTGTAAAAAAGAAAAAATTTTAAAAAACATTTTTACAGTTATTAACAGTAGCAAAATTTCGGACTTTTTAACAGGTTTTTTACACTTTTTAACACCACTTTTTTACACTTTTTAACACTAGATTTTTTACATATTTTTAACAATTTTTAACACTACTTTTCGGAATTTTTTTACACTTTTTTATAAATTTTTTTTTACACTTTTTTTACAAATTTTTTACACTTGTTTACACTTTTTCACAGACCATTGATTGTGAAAAATAGTGCTTCAAGTATATATAGCATACATTTCAGAGAGGTTTTGTTTCAGTACGTGAAAATCATCTTAAAAGTATTTTATTTCAACAAGTAAAAGACGACATTAAAAGTAAAGACGGGGGTTGGACAATGTTGATGATTTTTTGGGAATTCGTTTTCGATTAATAAGTTGCCGACTGTAACTCAGTTGCAATTGAATCTCGTGCCAGATAACCTACTGAGGGGATTGTTTCCTTTCATTGAAAATTTAGAAATCCTGCAAGACGGATTCTTTAAGTGAACATCTCAGTCAATAAAATTTAACAATCCTAAGCCATAATGGAACAGTATTTCAGAATCACAAATTTAACAGCTAAAATAATTTCTGAAATCTAAAACACCAGACAATGCTCTGATAGATTTTTATAAACCGAACATTCTCGTTATTTGAAAATTTGGAAACTTAAATAGAAATTTTTGGAAATTCTGAATTAAAATAATTTGAAAAGGCGCTTGATTTTCCGATCTCACTAATAAGAAAAAGTATTTGGAAATTGCATTGGGAATACTAATGCAAATAACGTAAATGGCACTTTCTATATTTTTCTTTTGCTAAATCTGTCGTCACTTTATAAATGCCAAAAGAAAACATGAATAGTTTCTGGGTAATTGCGAGCAATTAACAAAATTCTTGGTCAATTATCAAAATAAACAAATGCCTTATGGCTGTGGCATGCAATAATAAATGCTTAAACTCAACCTTTCTGACAGTTGAACAACGCACCAATCATTACTGTGGTACAGAGGAAATGAATTTGGCATCGAAACATTTTTTACACATTTTTTACACTTTTTAACACTTTTTTTACAATTTTAACACTTTTTTACACTGTTAAAAACAGGTGTAAAAATTAATTACTTTTTGCATGTAAATTAACAACCCTGCCTAGAAGATCGGGACATTTCATTTTTTACTATATATAATTTTGCAACTTTTCATGCTAAAACTGAATAAAATCGAGAAGCTAAGCACTTGGCTGAACGAAAACTACATTAATATATATAGTGTTTGAATATACCCGATTTTCCAGACAACGTAAAATTCTTAGAAATATGGTTACCATATATATACGTTTATCTATAATCTGCATTTAAGGCTACGACCTTGGCCCCGGTACCAGGGCCGCAATCTGGTCCAGGTGGTCCTGACAAAGCTGAGAGTTCGCCCCGGCCCCGGTATAGATACTGTGTTTTCTCTAGGCGAAAAAAGTGAAGACCAAAAGGTGAACACATATATATATAAAAGAGGCTAAAGTTCTGAAAATACGGTACAAATTTGCGTGTTATAAGATTCTACGTATATTGCTATACCTATGCCAAACCTGGCTTTTTCCTACAGGGGGGGGGTGTGCCCCCCAGAAATCCGTTCCCCCCCCAGACTTGGCTCGCCCCCCCCCCGGATTCGAGCCTTCCCCCCCAGAACCCCCCCCTACCCTAAAGTGCCCGGAAAAATAGGGTTTTTAGGGCAAATTTTGAAAATTTTTTCCGGCTTCGCCGGATTTTTACCCATTTTTAAGCATATTTTAGCTATTTTAAGCTTAAATTTAAGTTAAAAATAGCGAATGTTTTAGCTCAGCAGCAAAAAATAGCTATTTTTAGACATTTTTCTAAAAAATTTTCTTCTCCCCCCAGAAATCCGACCCCCCCCAAGACCTGGGGGGGGAACCCCCCAGAAATTTTTGCCTAGAAAAAAGCCAGCAAACAGTGCTCGAAAATTGAATTTGAGTGCCAAAATAGACGATTTCTGACAAATTTTTGACCGGCGAAGACGGGAAATTTTTGAACGTTTTGACCAAACCCTTAAAACCTTCAAAATTTGGCATTTTCAGGGCACCTTATAATGAGTGGAGTGGGGAAGCCCAAAATAGAGCGGGAAACGAGTGAATGGATGGGAAGGGGAGGGGTCGAATGGGGGGGCCACCCCCCCCCACTAAAGAAAACAAGTGTACAAGAACCAAAAATGCTCCTTCGTCGCATGTAAAATACATATGAGTACTCTCAGGCAGGTTGTACAAAAACGGAAACTAGCCTGTAAAATGCATATGAGTGGCGTTGAGGTTGTAAATTAAGGAAAACAAGTTGCAACGGCTTAACATATGAGCCTGTCCTACAACGAGGCTCATATTGGCGTATGTCAGAATATAATTTGTCGATATTTGACCTTCATATAAATAGCACGTAAAGCTTTTCATTACAAAATTGTCCTTCACACATCTTGTCGCTAAGACATTATACTGTGCATACGCATTATACGGCATGCCACTTTGCGCTCTGACTCAGAGCCATGTGGGGAAAGCATTACGTATGTGAGAGTAGTGTGTGTCATAGTGTTCCGAGAATACAGTAGGTGTGTACTGTACTATAGTGCTTCCGGAAATAGTAGGTGCCATGGTGTTTCGGGAAACATCAGCTTGCAGGTACAGTTCAACTTGAGGTGTCGCAGTTCACTTCGTTCTGTCCATTTCTTTCAAGCCACAATGTTAACATGTTATGTCTATTCATTCGTTTTTTCTTTAATATGATGACCTGATGATCTTTAAGAAGGCTGCACTGTGACGCCAATATGAGCCTCGTTGTAGGACAGGCTCATATGTTAAGCCGTTGCAACTTGTTTTCCTTAATTTACAACCTCAACGCCACTCATATGCATTTTACAGGCTAGTTTCCGTTTTTGTACAACCTGCCTGAGAGTACTCATATGTATTTTACATGCGACGAAGGAGCATTTTTGGTTCTTGTTTTCCATTCTTTTACATATGTATGCGCAAAAAAGAACCAACCAACCAACCAAATTTGACCACTTTTGAAAAATTTCATTTTTGACCGAAAATCGCCTAAGTCCCCACCCCACCCCACCACAGCACTCTACAGCCACTTTGAGCATGCAGTTCTATGACAAAAGTCGCTCAGCTCGCTTAGGGCTTTCATTTGATACCAAATTTGACCACTTTTGAAAAATTTTATTTTTGACCTAAAATCACCTAAGTCCCCACCCAACCCCACCACAGCACTCTACAGCCACTTTGAGCATGCAGTTCTATGACAAAAGTTGCTCAGCTCGCTTAGGGCTTTCATTTGGAACCAAATTTGACCACTTTTGAAAAATTTCATTTTTGACCTAAAATCGCCTAAGTCCCCACCCCACCCCACCACAGCACTCTACAGCCACTTTGAGCATGCAATTCTATGACAAAAGTCGCTCAGCTCGCTTAGGGCTTTCATTTGGAACCAAATTTGACCACTTTTGAAAAATTTCATTTTTGACCTAAAATCGCCTAAGTCCCCACCCCACCCCACCACAGCACCCTACAGCCACTTTGAGCATACAATTCTATGACAAAAGTTGCTCAGCTCACTTAGGGCTTTCATTTGGTACCAAATTTGACCACTTTTGAAAAATTTTATTTTGGACCACCTGACCCCTTACCGACCTGACCCCTCAGACGGTTAAGTGGAGCCAGCCCAGAAAAATGGGTGCGTTGTACAGCAAAACCGACACCGGAAATGAGCTGGGCGCACCAGAAAACCCCTATAGAGAAAGTTTTGAGAGGCCAAGTAGAGCCTAGTATGGACCTCCAGGAAACGGTTGCCGACATGACTCTCCAGACGGCAAAGTGGAACCAGCCCAGCAAGATGGATAAGTCGGACGGCAAAACGGACACCGGAAATGAGCTGGGCGCACCAGAAAACCCCTATAGAGAAAGTTTTGAGAGGCCAAGTAGAGCCTAGTATGGACCTCCAGGAAACGGTTGCCGACATGACCCTCCAGACGGCAAAGTGGAACCAGCCCAGCAACTTGGGTCAGTCGGGCAGCAAAAGTGATAGCGGGAATCGATTCTCCGTCCGCAAAAACCTTTGCACGCAAGATTTGAGCCTTCCAGGTCGCAAAATAAGCGAAAAAACTAAGTTCAAAGTTGGACCCAAAATTCACCAACTTTGGCAGGCCAGTACCCAAAAATTACGCCCCCGGCAGGAAAATCATATAGCAATTGAACGACCCTGATATGTGTCCTATTTAGCCATATAGGCAGTATTGCCCCATATATAGCCCAGTCTGACTTATTAAGGTGACATTGAAGCATACTTTTTGGCCATTTTAGCGTTTTGACCGACTTTGGCCCCCCGTCAAAAATTTTTTCAGGCTCTGGGAGGCATAAAAACTAGCCTATCGGCTTATTTTTGTTGCGTACTCCAAGAATATATATGGTTTTCATAGGCAAAAATTTTTCTATCTGTTGTTATTAAAGCTACAAAACCCCCTTACCAGACGTCAAAGCGGAGAACCGGAAAAAAAAAAACATCACTCTCGTAAGCGATTTTTGGCGCAACTTTTTAACGGAAAGTGGTACGGGGATGAAACTTCGCACACATACTAAACTCGACACGTACAATTTTTTGCGCACATAATCTGCGCAGGATCTGCGCAGGAATCTGCGCAGCTTCTGCGCAGCCTTGTTTTACACGGTCATTCGACCATTTTCACTCATATTATAGGGGTCGCTACCGCGACCCCTATGATAATCTAATCTCTATTTAAAACCAACTTTTAAACTGTACACCGTATATACGACAGAAAACAGTGATATATACTTTATTTTTTAGCATTTCTATATACTTTTCGGTACTTATTTAGATAGGGGGACGACTTTTCGCCTTTATGGTTCGAAAAACTGTTTTGCCCCAATTAATCCGAGAAGCTGCCTCTTGGCTACATCGAGGTACACCGATTTCAAAAATTGATTCGAGACATCTGTCCGATCGACTGATCGATCACTAGAATCGATCGATCTAAATGTACCAAAACCAAAAAAGGTATTTACGCAGATTTTCGCTAAGTCGCCTTACATATTATATAAGGTAATTTGGAGGCGGTGATTCCGAATCTGTAGTAGAAATTTCGATCAGGGCTGCAAAAATGGCTTTTTGACGAATTTTCAACAAATCGACGAAACTAGATTTTTCAGGACGCAGGTTCGGAACTTGTCAGTTCAAACGCAAATAGTAAAATTTCAACCTTACTTCTTTTTCTTCTGGGAAGGGTGTTCTGGCGGGATTGGAGCGTGCCTGGATAAGACCTGATTTAACTTTCAGGCAGCGGGAGCGGGATAGGCAGTTGCGAGAGGAGCTGTCTGCTCGCCGGGCCGCTGGTCAAAATTTATCGGGGCAAAATTGTCCCAAATTGGGTTAAACCGCCTGCGGTTCCCGGTGGACAGACAGCTCCAACCACCCCCCACCGTCAAACGCCGAGTGATCACTGACCCTGACCTAGCATCGGCTCGGAAAAAAGCTGAGCCCCCTGGAAAGGTAAAATGTGTCTATTTTAATGCGCAGTGTTTAACTAATAAATTAGACGATTTAAACTACTTAGTTACGTGTCAAAATCCTCAACTAAAGTCTGACCAAAAAATGTAGAAAGCGAAATTGTTTTCTTTATGTCTCAAAAACGCTTCAAGATAGCTACCATAAAGTATATATTTTCTTAACCGGACTGATGAGATCTTTCTTTTCGTGAAAAAATTTTTTTGAAATTTCCCGTGCGATTTCAAAGGGTGCCGCTTTTATCTGTTCAGAAAGATTGGTACATGGTAATGCCGCGATTTTTTCACGAAAATTTTCTCCTTGACTGAAACTTCTATACACCAAATTTCAACTTGGTTGAAAATTGCGTGAGTTATTCAATTTTTTCGATTTTCAAAATCCTTTGATCTTTGCCGCTTTTTCGACTTTGACTGGCTATTACTCGTGACTCGCTCAGTGGAAAAATTTTTTTATTAGATTTTCAGGACCGCCTAGGCATCACCCTTGACCTGATATAGGTGGTATTTCAAAATTTGAAAGTCGATTTTTTCGAAAAATACCACTTTTTGACCCAAAATTTCGGTATAGCGATTCTAGCAAAAGTGAGTAAAAATAGCATAATCATAAAGTTCAATCTGAGGTGACTCCAACGATATAAAGCTTTCGTGGCTTCGATTTATATTACGTCCGCAATGATTTTTCAAACAATTTCCTTTATTTCAGCTGGGTTTTGACCGTCTTTGATGTTGCCGCCTTAATTTGCATGAGCCAGTGTCAACTAGCAAAAACCACCTGAAATAGGGAAAATTGTTTGAAAATCATTGCGGACGTCAAATAAGTCGTAGCAACGAAAGCTTTATATCGTTGGAGTCACCTCAGATTGAACTTTATGATTATGCTATTTTTACTCACTTGCTAGAATCGCTATACCGAAATTTTGGGTCAAAAAGTGGTATTTTTCGAAAAAACCGACTTTCAAATTTTGAAATACCACTTAGATCAGGTCAAAGGTGATGCCTAGGCGGTCCTGAAAATCTAATCGAAAAATTTTTCCACTGAGCGAGTCACGAGTAATAGCCAGTCAAAGTCGAAAAAGCGGCAAAGATCAAAGGATTTTGAAAATCGAAAGAATTGAATAACTCACGCAATTTTCAACCAAAAAAGTTGAAATTTGGTGTATAAGAGTTTCAGGCAAGGAGAAAATTTTCGTGAAAAAATCGCGGCGTTACCATGTACCAATCTTTCTAGACATATAAAAGCGGCGCCCTTTGAAATCGCACGGGAGATTTCAAAAAACTTTTTTCACGAAAAGAAAGATCTCATCAGTCCGGTTCAGAAAATATATACTTTATGGTAGTTA
Organism: Trissonchulus latispiculum; assembly: GCA_030248195.1. Classification (NCBI taxonomy): domain Eukaryota; kingdom Metazoa; phylum Nematoda; class Enoplea; order Enoplida; family Ironidae; genus Trissonchulus; species Trissonchulus latispiculum. The sequence goes on along the minus strand of JASAND010006155.1, from coordinate 2,859 downwards.
TCTTGAAGCGTTTTTGAGATATAAAGAAAACAATTTCGCTTTCTACATTTTTTGGTCAGACTTTAGTTTTTATTTCTGAAACTTGGTTAAAAGAAAATGATCCAAATTCTGTTTTTAACTTTGCTGCAGAATTTGACATTTTTAGGATGGATAGAAACACTCGTGCACATGGTGGTGTAATGGCCCTTGTTAAGCACAACCTTAACTGTAAGGTACTAGACGTTAAGTGTTTTGAAGGTTTTATAGAAATCCTTTTGCTTTCGCTACAGCTTGCTAATAGTGATGCTACCATAGAGGTAGGAGTTGTTTATCGTTCTCCTTTGACACCTCTTCCTGTAGATTCGGTTTTTAGGGACTACTTAAGAAACGGAGTAAACTCATTGGATAAAGTTTTAGTGGGAGATTTCAATTTACCAAATCTTTTTAAAAGTTCTACTGAAAAATCTGCAAATGATGCTGAGTATTGTCAACTTTTTGAAGAATTGGGTTATCAACAAACAATAGAAGGTCCGACGAGATTAAATAACCTACTTGACTTACTTTTTACAACTGATGTTCAGTTAGTGACTAAAGTTGACATCGATTTATCTTTTGGAAGTAGTGATCATAATTCCATATCTTTTGAATTACGTAATGACCCTGATCAAAACATAACTGGTTGTAATTTCTTCTACGATTTTGTGCATGCCGATTACATTGGTTTAAATACCTTTTTAGATACAATTGATTGGGAATCTCTGTTTCGAAATTCTACAGTGGACGAAATGTGGACCACTTTCAGCAACATTTTGGAATACGCGGTTAGTTTATATGTACCTAGATGAGAGCGGGTCAAAAAACCTATTAAATGGTATCTTCAAACAAAACGAAAGTTTAAGAAAAAACGGGGCTTATGGAAAATCTATAAAAATAATCGCTCTGATTTTAATAAGAACGCTTACAAACGAGCAGGAATGGAAGCTACAATTTCCGCTAAATCGGATATACGTAAGAAAGAAGAAGCCATTTTAAATTCTGGAAATTTAAATTCTTTCTATAAATTTGTGAACTTAAGGTGGTGATTCCTTTTGGGCACATATTCTTATTTGGCGGCGTAAATCAGGATGAAATTTGATGAAACCTTCTGAAATAAGTTCGTTTAGCTTTCTAACACCCTCCGCGCAATCCCGATTCAAAAATTCTAGATTTCCAGTCAGAGTGGTTTTTCCCAATTTCTGAATGTTTGGCAGCAGCTATACAGTTATGACTATATTCATTCGAAAGGTCTCATTGTGCTTCACATGTTTGCTTTTTAAAGCAAATTTCCAGCTTTTCTCTACCGTGAGATATAGCCGATTTTCTTGTTTTGGCGTCGAAAACTTGGCATTTTGCAGAAATCTAATAATCCAACATTTCTTGAACTACGCAAGCCGTAAAATCAAACTAAGGGCGTCGATCTGAAGGTCACACAGGGACAAATTATCCGACGCAAGATCGTCTTCCAACTGCTATCCTGTAGGCTGCTATCATAAGAAATGTAGTTTTTCCAAAAACACGACCAATTTTTTTCCAAAGATTGTGGAGCATTCACCATGCAAGCTGGAGGGCTGCTACTGAACAAATGTGTTGTACACAAATATACCCAGGGACGATTTTTTAGTTGCCCGGATTGCTGGTTTCTAGCTGTAGTAATGGCTTGACAAATTTTGAAAAAGTAGGCAAAATACAGGGTACGCACACATTTCAGCTTATTTCTCTATAACGAAGAGCGATTTCACAATAAATAAAAAATCGTCCCCAGCTATTTGATGGAGGTATCGAATGATATAACCGATGTCTCGCAAAAAAATTTACTTGAGTCTGCAAAAATTCTGGAAAATTATACTTCTTCTAAAATGTGTTAAAAATATTTTAGAAAAGCAACATTAGTTTCGTGGCATGCATTAAAAAGAGAAAATGTCAAGCTACATTTTGATATAGAAATGGCTTCTTAACTCCAAGTAATGAATGAGTAATAATGGTGCAAACTTTATGTTACCAAAGGGAATCACCACCTTAAAAATGACTTGGAACAGTTTTCCGTTAAAAATTGCTCAGAAATCCAAATTTTCAAAATTTCCAAGTCGCCAGAAACGTCTTGTATACACTTTGTCCATTTTTGAAGACTAAATCTGCTTATTTTTGAAATCAAAGCTAACGCTTACAATAGATTATTACGAATATGTGTGTGCAGTCTATGAGCGGCTCTCAGTAATATTTTCAAACCCCTGCCCAATTACTCGCCCTCAGACTTGGGGGAGGGATAGGCGGCGCGGCGGGCCCGTCCAAACAACAAATACCATAGCACAAGCACACACAGTATCAGGCAATACTAAGACAAAATAAAAAACATATATCTTACCAGGGATCTTAAGCTCAGTCAAAGGCTTTTCCTGAGTTTCTTGTGGCAGATTTTTCATCCAGTTTGCAAAATCCATGCCACTTTCTAGTTATATACATATATATATAATCGTGGACCTTAAACAAATGATTAAATAGTAAATTAAATTTAATTAAAATTAAATTAAATAGGTGTACCACCTGGGATACCGCTTCCCCCCCAAATGTACAGGTGCCGATCCCGCCCTCGAAATTTTGGAGGATAACCCCACCCCCAAGTGGCCAAATCCCAGACCTCACCAACTCAAATTTCCAAACCCTCAAAATTTCAAAATTACGAATATATATATATATATTTAAAAATGTCGTAAAAATTCCATTTTTTCGAAAAAATGACCACATCAGTTGTAATATTGCTAATTTTTAGTTGTGCATACATATCATAGGGGTCGCGGCAGCGACCCCTATAATATGTGTGAAAAGTGGCTGGAAGAAGAAGAA
>JASAND010006154.1:0-20834 GCA_030248195.1 Trissonchulus latispiculum | reverse complement strand
GCCACAGGCCGCTGGGACCAGTTTGGAGGGGTCCTTCAATGACAAAAAATGTTCGCCTCACGAAGTGCTTTCATTTGATACCAAACTTGGCCACTTTTGGGAAAAATCGATTTTTGACCATTTTGGACCGGTCCGGACCCTGGCCAGGGCGCCACAGGCCGCTGGGACCACTTTGGAGGGGTCCTCCAACGACAAAAAATGTTCGCCTCACCAAGGGCTTTCATTTGATACCACAGTTGGAAATTTTTAAAAAAATCGATTTTTGACCAGTCCGGACCCTGGTCAGGGCGCCACAGGTCGCTGGGTCCACTTTAGAGGGGTCCTTCAATGACAAAAAATGTTCGCCTCACGAAGGGCTTTCATTTGATACCAGACTTGGCCACTTTTGGAAAAATCGATTTTTGACCATTTTGGACCGGTCCGGACCCTGGCCAGGGCGCCACAGGCCGCTGGGACCACTTTGGAGGGGTCCTCCAACGACAAAAAATGTTCGCCTCACCAAGGGCTTTCATTTGATACCACAGTTGGAAATTTTTAAAAAAATCGATTTTTGGCCATTTTGGACCCGGTCCCCGGTCCGGACCCCTGGCCAGGGCGCCACAGGGGTCCGGGCGAAACCTACTATAGCCTACGCTGTAGTGCTCCCGCACCCCACCCCAAACCCCAAATAAGAGAGACCTGCTCACTGTAGATATTTCTGTAGAAGAGGTTAAAGTTGGAGTTGCGACACGGTAGGGCCCACCACCATCAGGGTGCCCCCCAGCCACATGGATAGGTCCTAGAGCGAAACTAATGGGCCATTTAGATTCACCATATAGGGGTTCCTATTCGAATACGAAACCTCAGCCCAGCAGCTCTTATGTATAGGGCTGCCTACTCCGTAGGCCCAGACCCCCCTTTTACACGTTAACTACTGACCCCTGGCCAGGGCGCCACAGATGACCGACCAACACCAAACTCTCAAATGGAGACCTCCACCCTTGGGCCATGCCACATGAGCAATATGAGAGCCCAGCTTCGCTCGCTGCGATCTATTTCGTGGCTAGAATATTTTCGGACTTAGTTTTTTTTCGGGGGTCACTTGGGGGGTCCCCACCGGGGGGGTGGGGCCATCTGGGGGGGTCCGGGAACCGCGGAAAGTAATTTCCCCGGAATTGCGGAACTTTTTGTACAAAAAAACCTAAAATAGTACGGTTCTGAAGGGTCTTCCGACCTGCACCCCTGGGGGGGAAAAAAAAATGGAGAGAAACGCGACCTGCGCGGGGGGCCAATTTTCATATCTCAAGATCTACCCGGCCGATCCGGCTGAAATTTTCACAGCATGTACCCCTGCCCACAGGCTCTTCACACAGCAAGTTTCAGCCCGATCGGTCCACTCCTCCGCTGGCCCCAGGCCAAACAATGTCCAGATTATACACATTGCGTCAAATTTTCCCTATTCTAGGGGGAGCGCTAACGCGCTCCCCCTAATGAAACATCCTTTGTACTCAGATAATATTACAGAAAACGAGATATGTCACAATAGCAAGAAAAAGGCATTGCACAAACCTCCAGTTACTGAAGGAATGGGCTCGTTTCCTATCCTCTACAGAGGAGCTGAGGAAACCAGCCGCAGTGGGCGGCGTGCCTCCAGCCAGGCAGGCGCCACGGGCATGCGTGGCCGAATACGCCGGACCGAGGGCCGAGTGAATGCCCATAGGAACGGGGGCAGTGCCCGGCCCACCGCTGCGCAGCGTTCCAACCGTACTGCTCTGCCCAGAGCTGTAGGCCGAACTGCTCGAGGCCATACAGCTAGGCCGAGAGCCTAGGGAATAGCAGCGAGCTGAGTGGGGGCCCACGCCGGAGTCGGGTCCACTGGGCACGCCGCCGCTCATGCTGCCTCCACTTGTCAGGGACTCTTCCATGCTGTCCGGAGTGCTGATGTAGGACCGGACCTCCTCCAGATGAGAGCTGGTCTGACGAGCTGAAACAACAAAAAACAAACACAAGATTATAAAGATGTCAACAATAGTACACAATATGGCACACTCTACGTTATTAGAGCAAAAACTATGCTCTGCTCGCTAACGGCCCACCTCCCGCCTCCACCCCCCCCCCCCCCGGCAAATCAGACCCTAGTGACCCCTCCCCGCAAATCAGTACCTAGCCGACACGGGGGTACGCTCATTCGCTCTATGTTTATGTGTTTAAGCTCGAAAACACAAGCAGCGTGTTAGTGAATTTTGTGCCTGCTTCGAGCTTTAGAACACAAAAATAGCGCACGAAATTCTTTGAAGTGATGGACCTAATTTGCGGCGGGGGGGGTGGGCCTTTAGCGAACAGAGCATAGTTTTTGCTCTGATAACATAGAGCAGAGCTTGCGTAGTGGCATACTCTATCATTATGTACTGTTGATGTCAATGATAATTAATTATGTAGGCAAATGATAATTAATTATGTGTGCTTAAAACAAAATGAACACAACGTAATGAAACACAACATAAAATTATACAGTATGTACGTAAGAATAAACGCAGAGTGAAAGCTAGCAGCATCATAAAGAATTGAAACAAGAGTCCATAATTAATTCCTTTATAAGAAGAGTAAGCCACTAGAGGGCTTCTCTTATTGGCATTGCGTAACGGTGCTCCGCCCACAATACGCGAATGTTCCCCCGTTTGGTGGGGGGTCGACAAGCATACCCCCTCCCCGTTTGGTGGGGAGGGAGGTAGCAAAAACAGGTCCCCGTTTGGTGGGGCGTATGCAAAAGGGGTCCCCGTTTGGTGGGGGGGGGGTAGGCAGAAGGGGGTCCCCGTTGGGGGGGGGGTCCGCCCAGTCAGGCAATGATTGGCTGTTGGCGACCCCCCCCAAACGGGGGCCCCTTTTGCCTACCCCCCCCCACCAAACGGGGACCCATTTTCGAATAGAACAAAAACTACCGTAATCCTCTGCTTCATGGTTTTTTTATTGTGCATTTTACTGTGCATATGCACACTTTTTTCCCTAAATGCACACTCGACAATAAAAATGCACACTTTAATGCACAGCCCAATTTTTAACTGCCAGTTGCCACTACTAACACAATGTTCTAAAAAATTCTTAACTGTTTCAAATTTCTGAAAAGTGTCCAGCTCTTAGCTGGGTGCTGTCGCCCCCAGACCCCTGCATCTTTTGTTAATATTTTCGGAACTTGGCTACATTGTAGCAATCTTGGTTTGCTCTTTTGTTCTATAATTATGTTTTTCCTACCACAAGTGTTGTGTAAAGGCATGAATAAAATGCGATGCAAGTTGAGTACGTAATTAACCTGGCGTGTTTTCCGCAAAAGGTCCAGGTTAATCTTTCAAGTCGATAGCAAGATGCATTTGCCGACAGGAGGAATCTCTCAAAAACAAACTTTCTTGGTTTTTTCGCATAGGTATTTTAATTTCCATAAAATATCCTGAGTGATAGAGAGTAAACTTAATACATATATAAGTGCGGGTCCCCCTTGACTATACTACTGAAATCTACTTTTAGTGGAAATAAATTTCTTAAAATGCACATATTTTTTATAAAATGCACACTATTTTTCAAAAATGTACAAAAAATGCACACTTGTCCGAAACTAAATAAATAACCATGCCCTGCACAAACCACCCCCCCCCCCCCCCAAACGGTGACCTCTTTTCTGCTACCCCCCCCCCCCCCCCAACGGAAGGGGGGGAATGCTTTGTCGAAGAGAGCTACCCCCCACCAAACGGGGAACATTCGCGTATTGTGGTCGGAGCACCGTTGCGCAATGCCAAGATGAGAAGCCCTCTAGTGGCTTACTCTTCTTCTTATATTATGTACTAATTATGCACTCTTGATTGAAACTTTCGGCATTGAAAAAATCAAATCATTCGGTTCGGTGTTTTTTAAACAGGAATAGCTAAGTTTTTTGAAAAATTAGTATTCTAATTTCTGACAGATTATCGAAGACGTAAGACCGGAGGTAAAACTTACAATGACCACAGTGACTGGGTTTACGGATGGGGCCCATAGGCAGATAACTGGAGGTCTCTGAGATTGAGCCTGGAACACCTGGAAAGTAGAAAGAGACGCAAGAAAATTACTAGTAACCAGAAATACAAAAAATTTCGTGAAACAACGTGAAAGATAATACGTATTACAGTATCTTCTAGCAGGGTGTTATGACACTCAAACTAACCAGCCTAACCGGAGAGCTAACATAAATTTAACAAAAAATACAGAAATTAGCTGGGCCAAAATAAATTACCGTTTCACTGACGATTTTTATGAGTGTCACTGACATTCAGATTACACTTTTTGATGACGTAAGGCTAGTTTAACACAAAGGTTAGTTCGTAATGGAAATGTCGCTGACTGTTAATGACTTTTGTCAGTGAAACGGCAATGCTTTCTGTCCTGTCTGTATTGCTTAACGGCGAACTTAGGTTTAAAATCCACGACTGCTCTGACACTTTTTGTACATTTTTCTGCAAGTGGTATGACCGACCCTCTTCCAATTTGCGCGCAGCTACAAGAGCAGATAATTTTAAGACCAAAATCGGTAGAGGCTCCTCAAGAATCAATATCCTTTCCTTGTTAATAGCAAACAGTAAACGTAAAGGTCAAATTGGTCAGAAGACTCCAAATTTTGGAAGCTCAAAATTTAATCAGCAAATTCTCAAAGATGTAACTGTGTACTTCCAAATGAACGAGCTTTTCTCGGTTAATGCCCCCTCTCCATTCCCAAACAGTCATACTATTAGGAACCTACTGTCAGCCTTCCGGGGAGGTTCCATTGGCAAGTAATTGCTGGTGAAGTCTTCCTCCTGAATCGTGGCACTGGCATTGGTCAACGCCTCCAGAGATGGATGCGTGTCACCCACTCTCAGATAGGCAAATTTCCTATAACAACAAAACATTGTAGCATTTTTTGAAATTTCAACTACTTAACGATAGTGAAATTAGATTAAATTGAATTAAGTAAAATTAAATGTTAAATTAAAGCCTAAGCAGCATATCGTATGAAAGCCCAAAGACTTGCTAAGTTTTGATACTATAAAGCTTTATGCCAATCGTAGTTTCTTGTTGAAAAGTTCTATTAGGTGGATGACCTGCATAATAATATGATCCGATTTTTTCATTAATTTACCTGAATTTAAAAACTGATACATTCCGAATAATTTTTTCAAAACCTATGCTAAGAATCAGTGACAATCCTTACCCAAGTTCTTCCGATGCACAGCTGCTGCTGACACTCTCCGAAGAATGCTTTCCTGAGCCAACGCGTCTAGAACATGAAAAAAAATAAAATAAAATTAGCCAATATACCCATTTTAAGCTACTTTACTCAAGATGTCAAGTGATCAAAAATGCAACAAAAATTACAATAGTAGATCATTGCTCTTCAAACATTTAGTCCTTTTCTCTGAATTTTTAGGACAATTACAAAACTACAAAAGCAACGTATAGCTGCGTAAAATCTTAGTGGTTTCTGAAAGTCAAGGCAAAAACACCAAAACAAGCGGTGTTGAAGTCAAGAAGGTATCAACAGGAAGGTTTGTTTCAGTTTGTTTCACCATAATGTTCTGGTCATACCCTGATTTGAAATTTGATAACACAGTTTCAAATAATTGTAGGTAGCACAAAAACGTTTTATAACTTCTGTATAATTCTTTCTGCAATGATGACATTTTAAAAATTAATTAAAACTAATTCCAATTCTAGTAGTAAACACATATTTTCTTCCCTTATATCTTTTTTCGCTCCTCACAGAGTCTAACCTTACCGAACGGAATAGTGACCAAAGGGCGAGGTTGGACCGCCAGGCGCCGGGCCGGTGGGCGACTGAATCACTTCTTTGCTGGCACTGCCGCCCAGACTCCCGGTTCGATTAGGCATATGACCCAGGTAGCTAGAAAGAAAAACGACTGAAGTAAACATATATAACACAATAAAGTTATGCAACACTACACATAGGACCTGATGAATGCGTACAAACGACGGCAGGGGTACATCATCAACAAGGAGGAGGCTGGATAGTTACTCGTACTATATAACCTAAAAGAAATATAATAGATGGAAAAGTTTCCAAAATGAAAAGTGGACTCGATTACCTAGGAGCTAAATTTCAACAGGAATGCTCTCGAGACTTGATCGCATCAAGTAGGTAGATCTGTAATCCATGTTACAACACAATATTTAAAAAACCAATTCACTGGATGTGCTTTAGCGCTAAGTTTTTTGAAAAAGTATCCTAAAAGAGTCGCTGTCCATGAAACAGTGTGAATGAGGGATCCCAAAAACTAAGCTTTTCCTGCTGAGAAGTGGTGGAGAGGTATATACCGCTCATTTTGCGGTCCCCCACTCACCCTGAGATGAACAGAAATCGTCAAATTTGAAGTATTTTTGATCAAAAATTTCCTCGGTTTCGCACGAAAGTTTTTGGTCTAAAATCGTCTAATTTGGTGCTAAAACTGAACGAACTTTGAAAAACTTCTAGCTGAGTTATAGCAGTGCATGTAGAAAACAGGCTGATTTTTACTCTAGTTTGGTGATTTTATACCACTTCAGATCCCCCACTTTTTGACCTCATCCCAGCAATAGTGGGGGGAGGGGGGACTTCACCTCCACCTTTTTCCGCCTAGAAAAAGCCCAGAATAAAATGGAAAAAACACAACTTCGAAAATATTAACAATGCCTAAACACTAGTACACTGTGCAGGAAAACTATTTCGAAGAAACAAATTATATATCTAGAAACCACATAAAAGTAAGCGTTAACTTTAAATGCTGCGAGTTGCTCTAAATTAATATCTATATATTATACAACCAACGAAATACTAGTAAAAAGCTACTCTAGAACTTCAAAAACCGAAATTCCTCACAACCACACAGTATTTCAAGTACGTATAGAATCTTGTTTCCAGCAAAAAATCAACAAAAATCGATGATAGGAGTAACCATGACACCAACACGTCATACTCTTTATACTACCACAGAGGGAAAAGTGTGTAAACAAAACCCAACAGAGCGTTAAGTCGAGCCAAACAAAATATAACTAAATTCGTACAACCACGAAGAACAACTGACGGGAAAACGACAGACAAGGATAGAAACTGTTATACAAAAACAGAAAGGAAAGGAGCACAGATTACCCAAAGTCAGGGATCTAAAGTCATCCGGGAAGGGCAACCCTGAGAGATAATTATTTCGGTTTTTTGCCGCAGCTTTCGGAAAAACTTGGCATTTTTCTTCCGGTAGATTGTACATTTGTCAAAAATGAGCGGCAAATCCAACAGGCGTTTCTAAATTTTCTAAAAAATTCTGAAAATTCTTTAATGCAAGAGCTTAAATTTTAAACTAAAAATGCTCTAAAATTTATATAAATAGTATAGTACACTTGTGCAGTTTATATTAAAGTATTTAAAATGAATTTCAGTGCTTACGCAATCAGTTTGAACTAATTCTAGCTATCGTAAAGAAGAAGATATATTTTTATCCAGTATATTATATCTTCTTCTTCTTCTTTTCGACAGCTAGAACTCAAAGCTTGAGCTAGAGCTAGAGCTCAAAAAATAAGAAACTAATTCCGCAATAATTTTTATCGGAAAAACGAAATCCTGAAAGACACGGAATTAAAATTATATATATAACTGGTATCACGTTCCCAGCCTAAAATTGAACGGACACCTAAGGATGACGGAGATTTTAAAGCAAAAATTCAAATATTTATGGTCTGAATATTTTATAATTTTTACCAAAACACACTTCTTCAGAAAAACCATGGTGAGTTTATTCCTAAATCTGAAATAGAGACAGGGTCATAAAAAGACGAAATTATACAGGCTGTTGGTTTAGCGCATATCAAAACTGAGGCTCCTGCATGTATTGAACCATGATTCTATACTCTACGCAACAAAATAGCTCCAGAACACAAAAAAAGAGCACCCATATAAGTACAAACTAAATCAACACGTAAAAACACGTCAATTCAGCAAAAAACAACAGACTGGGTGGTCGGTCGGATTGCCCAGATAAAATAATTACAATTCTACAGGGAAAGAAATTCCAGAAAAGAGGAGAAAGGCCATTATCACAGTTATAAAACGACAACATAATAGCCACAAAAGTGAATGACTCTACTCTACAACAGAGCACAGCAGAAGGTAGAGAGCACATTAAACAGTAGGTGTATGTTATAGAAACCAAGGCGCGCGCAAGATAGGATAGAAAAGTTAATTCGTTCCTAAAAAGACACTGAAAATTGAGGTGGGGGTCAGGGGAACGTAGATTTGGAACCATCCCCCCAAACAAACGGAAACCAAACACGACATGAAAATTGAAACATTGTCACACTCGTCACAGACACACAACATTTATCATTCTTTTAGTGTTGCACACACAGTGTTATAGAGTATGTATATAATTCATAGACAACGGTAGGTGATGATGATGATCAAACACATAAACAACGACATGGAGGTTATCAAAATGTTCAAAAAAGGAACATTTTGGATTTTTACGACATTCCCATACAGAGCACATATTATACATATAACACAAGGCAAAAACCGCAGTCCTACCTTGGCGGCAGATCAATGAAACGATTACTGCCTCCTTCATCCGGACTAAACAGGACACAAAACAGTAAACGTAAGGAACCGGTAAGAAGTTGAAGGGGCAAAAATAAGAAAACAACACAAGCAAAGACATATATACCTTTACAAAATAAAATAAGACACACATTGAAACATTTAGAAACATGTAGAAAAATTTTCTATCAAAAATTTGATCAAACTATTCTGTAAAGTTCCACAAACAGGAAAATACTACGGACGAGAGAAAATGGCATAATAGTAATGAATGGTTCACAAAAATTACTCAGAGGTAGTCAAATTTACACTAATAAACGAAAGAACATAAAAAGAATAAGAAAAGCATTAAAGCTGCAAATAATGACAATTAGTCTTGCCCTAACGTCTGGTTCTTGAAAAACATACATTGTTTCCAGCTGAACAAATAACAGACACATGAATGCCTCCCCCTCTTCTTTGTATTTTAAACCTAGTCGTGTAAAAAGCAACAATATGTCAGCTTCGAAGGCAGTGGTATCGTTTTGTGCAGTGCTCTTTGAAACGCTATAAGTTTCCAATTTTGATAGTTGGTTGGATAGAAATCTAAACTCTTTTAGAGCCATCATTTTAGGCGATACGTAGGTGCTTTTCGGATTCAGCTCAGCAGTTGTCCCAGAAAATCAGCCAAACGTAAGGTGACACTGAATTTTGCAATTTAGCATTGAGCTTTCTGATAAGTATCGAGACCAAGAAAAAATTCTCCACAATAGTGCTAGTTTAAAACCTGCCAGAACACACGAATCCATTGGGTAGTTTTCGAGAAAATGACGTGAATAAAACAAAATAATCGCTGTTTTGCCAAAATTGTTTTTTCGATCAAATTTCTAGCTTCGAGCAATAAACTCCAACTAATAGCAGTGGGTAAATGAGCAATTTGACGCTGAATCATTTGAGTGCGTATAAATAAACCAACATTTCCCTTATGTGGCAATAATTTTAAATGAATTATTTTCCTCGAAAATGGAAATTTTCAAACACCTGTGGCTTATGCGGAAAAAACCATTAGCAACCAATAGAAAATGCAGAATGGTTATAAAAGTAAAAATGTTCACTTTTCGGTTCTTATTTCCAGCCATACAAAAGCCAATACGGTGTTTCGGCTACCTGCTGAGAGAATAACGTCAAACACCAAAAATTTCTTATCTTTTCATCCAAAAATCCGAGACTGCTCCCAGAAGGTTAAACAGCATCAAAATAATACGTTTGGAAAGTTACAGTTACGTCTATTTTCATAAAGAATTGGAGCCTGCGGGGCCAAATTTACACAAAGTGATACCAGTACCTTAAAGCTTTACCAAAGGCAAACACTACAAGAACAGAACAAGACTGGCTGACAATACAAATATTGCAAGATACAAATAATCTGTAGGCATAAGTCTACAATTGCATTAAAAATAAAACAAATAATCTGTAGGCATAAGTCTACAATTGCATTAAAAATCAAATGAAGCAACTCGTCATACCTGGATAGATTTCGCTCCGATTCTGAGGCAGCGCGACCACGCTCCCAATTGGGAGCAGAGGTGATGGAGGGCTCACGAACCAGGCGTTGTCTGTAACACCAGAAACAAAAGGAATGTTGCACCTGTCATAAGTCATACCAAGAGTACATAATAGATAAGAGTGTGACAGCTGGCAAGCCATCTGGTATAGCTGTATATAGGTACATGCTCTGCGCGCTAAAGGCTGACCCTCCCCACAAACGTGTACCTGGTGACCCCCCCCCCAAATGTGTACCCAGTACACGTTTATGTACGCTCATTCGCCGAATCTTCACGTGTTAAAGCTCAAAAACACAAGGCCTGCGTGCGTCCAATTTGTGTCTGCTTCGAGCTTTAGAGCGCAAAGATATAGCGTTGAAGCGTTGAATTTCTTTGAAGTGAGCATCACACATTTGTGGGTGGGGGTCAGCCGTTAGCGTGCAGAGCATGTACCTGCAGATGATAACAGAGAATCTGCCTGCTGTCACACTCCTATGTAATTATGTGTTCTTGGTCATACTAAGTACAAAGGTAGTAAGTAAATACAGGTAGTAAGTAAGTACCTTGGAATACATTTTTGCAGATGAACATGAATAGCATCAAAATCGTTCAAAGATTTTTGCAGTCTGTCACTACTAATTACTGTGTCATAAAATTCGCACAAGTGAGAACTGTGTCTCAGTTCCCTGAAGTTATCAGAATATCAGTTAAAGCTTCAGACGATGTTCTTTCAGCACTGTTTCAGACGACCTTCCAGACTTCAGCAGCTCATGATCAAGCTTAATAAACTAAGCAATCTAGTCTAAAAACTGCCCTAGAGACGGCAAACGGTTTTAAAAAACTAATTACCTTTCGGCCACCGAATGACTTCGCTCTCGATTAGAATTGTCTTCAATCAACCTACAAAGGCAATATCTTAGACATATAGCACAACGTAAAAATTACTTACAAATAACTGACACTATAGAAAAATAATATCAATAGAAAATATTTTGAGTCCAGTGAATCAGTAAAAGAAGGGCTAAAATCTGTTACACCTGAAAAGGACTAGAGTTAAATTTTTTAGGGTGTACTGATCACTAGCGTAGCCAGAAAATTTTCGGGAGGGGGGGAATGCAAAAATTCTTGGGGGGTCGGGGGGGGGGGGCGGAGCCCCCCAGAAGCTGAGAAATTTTTCCATTTTATGACCTTCGTGGAATATTTACAGAACATTCTTTGAAATTAAAAAATGTTTTAGGCCCTAGCAAGTGATGCACCCAAGTGATGTAAAAGCTGGTTAATGTACATCAAGTAGGGTATTTGGGACTCATTTTGGCCTACGAAACACGTTTTATGATGGTACGATGGCGCGAAACTTTTTTGAAAGTGGACGTTTTACACATGGCACGGAAAAAATTCCTGGGGGGTCCACAATTTCGGGGGGGGGGTTCGCCCCATTCCCCCACTGACAACGCGCTTAGCACTGGTTAACCAGAGCCAAAAAAGGGGTGGGGGAGGGCTCACCCTCCCGAAAGCCAACTCAGCATTTGGCTTACGTATTGATGAGACCATGAATGCTTTTGGCAATGCAGGCGTCCTCAGTCTCCAGGGCCAGGTCCCCCGACCCGGTCACAGCCGAGCGGCCCACCTGCATTCGAAAGATCCGCCCTGTATGACCGTAGCGAGCAATGAATCGAAGCTGAAACAATTAGGCGGTAGCAAGCATATTAATAGGAGAAAATAATGAAATGGGTTTTTTCAGACAAAATAGAAAGCGGAAAACCCAAAACCCCTTTTTTACCTAACGCAAACTATAATGGGCTGCAAACAGACCACTTCTATCTTAAGGGTCCGGAAATCAACCAAAACCAAATTCTTCTCCCCACTCTGCCGGTTCTTTAAAATGGAACCCATGCAAAACTCCAAAGCACTAGATATTAGGTAGCTCTTGGACATAGGAATGACTTCCACAAATGAAAAATATTACACCAAAATAAAAATTTCCAATTTTCGTGTATATTATGGTGTAGACATCATCACATCACAGTCGATAGACACCTTAAAACAAACATTCCCTTAAGCAGAAGTCTCCCAATCTTACTGGGAAGGTAACCGGGTTCCCGAAACCGGAGACAGTGGGTCTGGCGTTCATTTTGAAGAGATAGACAGCATCATTGTTCAGACAGAACCGGTACGGGCCCAGCAGAGAGGTTTCTTTCTGAGCCAGACCTTCCTTGTTGACAGTCACATCCCAGCAGTAGTCTGAAAAAATTAAAAAAACGAAAAAATTAAAAAAACCATGCCAGAGATTGGACCATGGGGTCCACCACGACATGACCAGACCAACCAGGGCCTAAATTAAAGGTTAAATGGTTGCAAATCGTAAAGTCTTCATGCGCACTTGAACAGAAAACAACAATAATGCGTGTCAATTATATACACAGCAAACTCAGAAATTTTTTCAGATATTTAAAAATTTACCATATACAGTACATTTCATGAAATCCAGGACTGGTGGCGTAATTTCTAATTGGCGAAATATCGCGAAGTGACGGCAATTTTCGCCAAAATTGGCGAAAAGTCTTGTTTAATTGGCGACAGTTCTTGTTTTTTTCGCCAACTTTATTCGGAGTTTTCGCCAACTTTGGCGAAAATCGCTAATACTTCGCGAAATTTTGCTGTTTTATGAAATGTACTGTATTTGAAGTTTGAACCAAGCCCTACCGTACTACAGTACAAGCAGACGCGTAGTCGGGGGGGGGGGGAAGGGGGGAAGGGCAAGGAGGCATGCCCCCCTCTGAAATCGGAGACAAAATGGAAATTTTTAATGAGTAGCAGCAGCGTGGATATATAAATATTTAGAAAAATTTTCGCCTGCGACGCTGCTTTTGAACAAAAATATCTCAAAAAGCACTAGATTTTGCTTAAACTTTTCCACCAACAGTTCAGTTACGGAAAAAACTACAGAGCTTTTTGGCTCGCCCCCTCCGAAATTTTTTTTCTGGCTACGCTAGTGCGTACAAGCCAACTACTGTACTCACAATCAATTGTGCTCAGATATTGAAAAATTCACAAAACAGTGATACTATGTAGTTACAATTAAGTACGCAAAATAAGTATACAGGTAACCCAATAATACTTAATTAATACCAAAGATTATAGTGATGTCCCACTCTTCACAGGGGCGATACTGGCGCTCCTGTTTCAGGTTGTCCTTGAGAAAGTTGAGCCAAATGTCCAGATCATTCTCCGAGTCACAGCCCAGCAGCATACAGTCACGAGTGGTATAGATGGCCACACAGTGATCAAATCGAGGATCCACCTAAAATAAATACACAAAAAGAAGATATGTATGTAAGAAAAAAACAAAATAAAACACAAATTCACGCATAGAGACTTGCAAAGGAACGGCTCAGTCCCATTATGATCAACAATATGAATACGTATGTAACCATCCACTGCATTTAGTTTAAATGTTGTTGCATGAAAAAATTACGCACATGCTAGAAGATATATACTTAGTTTGTGTTGAAGACAGCATTTCCTCCCAAATCCAAAATCTGTAAGAAAATATTTTTGTACATTTTGCACAGCTCAGCATACGCGAAAATATACAAATTCCAAATAGTAGTTACATCGACCAGGACAGAAGATGCGCAAGAGTTTTGTCAATTTCGCAGTTGTAGTCGTACGTAAGCCGTACGCGCGTATGTAAACACGATTCCACTACAATGGGATTTTAATGAGAAAGAAGAAGAAAGTCATGTACCACCGAAGGTCCGAAAAATTCGGACCTCCGGTGGGACTCGAACCCACGACATTTTGCGCACTAGGCAAATGCTCTGCCGACTGAGCTACGGAGGCACAGCCTCATCAAGCTTTGTCGGAATTCGTGTACCAATGTACATGACTTTCACTACGTGAAGCCACGCAAGTAGAACCAAAGTGGAGGAAGAGCAAGCTCAAGGGCCGTCGCACTTGTTCTACAGATATAAATGAGAAAGAAGAAGAAAGTCATGTACCACTAAACTTTTAAACCACTAATACGGCAGGTTACAGGTGGGTGCGTTTAACGCGAGCCGATGAGCGTTAACGACTACAAAGACACCTTAAAATGATAGGATTCGAGCCCTCCCTAGAGTAATATATAATTTGTAAGGTATATTATAGGGATGCACCGGGGCCTGGCCCCGGCCCCGGTAGTCAGCAGAGATGGAACCGGGTCACCGGGTCAGTTCGGGTCACTTTTCGGACCGCTAAAAGTTTAGCTAAATTTTTGTTCGATTTGCAATATTAATTTGCTTTTTCCTTGTATTTTAGTCTTGAGCACTTTCGCAGCTTGAGGTTATTTGAATCTGATCTATCTCTGACAGATTACACATATATTGTTCAGCTTTATCAGTTTCCTGATTTTTCTATAAATCTATTTAGAACAATATGGTTTGCAGATTAATATTTTTACAACCAAGGTAAATGGTTAAGATATATAAGTGAACAATATGCTCAATACAAAATAAAAACCAAATTTTTAAAGTATTCCGTGCTTTTGGACATGTACTCATATTAGACGCTGCAAAATTTTGCATATGGATAGAAATTATTCGTTTTGCCAACTCATTTCTGCATTTAAAGAATTCCACAGTCTAATTACTTTTCAAAAAAACTGGAGCAAACATATGTCATAGTTATTCTTTTCCGTGTGGCGATGCATGGAAGCCAAAAATTTAGTGTTTTTAGGCAAAATCAAAATTTTTTGCAAATTTTTGAATTTTCCGAAAAACCGGGTCACCGGGTCAGGGCTCAACCGGGTCACCGGGTCAAGCCTAAGTAACCCGGTTCCATCACTGAGTCAGGCCCCGGTACTGACAGGGGCCAAAAATTAGCAAAATTTTATAAATTGTTTACATTAGTCGAAAAGTGTTACAAATCATTTGTTTTCCCGACGATATGAATGAAAACAACGATAGTAACGGTTGTATATCAAAAATTATTGCAAAATTTAAATTTTCCAGAAAATTTTTGAAAATTTTCAATTTGGATCCCCAATTTCCAGGCCCCGGCCCCGCCCCCGGTAGTGGCGGCCCCAGTGCATCTCTAGTATATTATACCCCTATTATGATACACAAGCACGTTCAACATTGACTTAAATGTCATTACAGCGTTGGAAATATTTCTTGGGTGCCAGCGGGTTGACTTTCAGGTCAGTGGGTGCCCGCGGGTCAGAGCGAGTCAAGACTAGAGTTATTTTTGTTCACACCAATTTTACGCTAAATTTTGGGCTAATTTCACCAGAAAATTTAAAATTACTTTTCAAGTTTTCTTTAACTTTTGAGCGTTCATCAAAACTAGCGAAAACGAAGACGAAATCTGATGCAGTTAGCTTTGAAGTTGTCAAATTTTTGTTTGAATATTCTAATACATCATTATGTACATGCTTAAAGCGTTAATTTAGCTCGATGCATGCTATAGAGTACTTAAATATGCGGAAATGTCCAAATTAAAGAAGTGGGGCTAGTGGGTTGACAAAATCTCAGTGGGTCGCGGGTCGTGGGTCGCGCTTACCCGCGGGTCAGAAATTCCACCCACTTCCGACTCTGTGTCATTATGTTAAAACGAATAAAGGTACATCGTAGAATTCTCCTACCCTTATCAGGGTCTAGGAAGGTGAAGGTGCTCATCTCCGGATACACAGCCCTCGAGGTATACGTACGTACGCATCTACGTATATATATACGTACATCTAGGGATAATACTGCAAGTTTTAATAATACGTATATATAGTCATAGTGCTATTTTTTTAATCTCCGCCCAAAACACAGCTTTCGTTTTCGCAGCTCCTGACACAAACTTAAAAATGCGCACACAAACATTCTCTTTCTTGGTAAAATTCCAGTAGATATATATAGGCAACACACAACGACGACGACACTACATAATTTTGTTTATTTCAACGCACGCACATGCACTGCTCACAGAAAACAACTAAGGCGTTCTCGGCTGCCATTTTTGCGAAAAATGACTTAAAAAGCAATCAACGTTTTACGTAAGTATATCTACATGTGTATAGTTTGCACATAACTACGTATTATACATATCTGCGTTCTGCATACACGTAAGCTGACTCGTTCTTACATCAAGTATATATATATATATATATATATATATATACATTTTTGTGCTATAATTTGCAAAGAAAAATGGAAGCATATACTTAGAAAATGTCGTAAAGACTCAACACTCGGGAACCTATAAATGTTTCCACTCCAAAATGTCACAAAACCCCATAGGCAGACTTAAGTGTGAAACAAACATCACACATTAAGCACGTATACGAACGTATGCTTCTTACGTAATATAGGCTAACATAGAAAATGTAAAATTAAGTATAATATATATACGGATATATATCGTATATATAATATCCGTAGGTGAGGTGTTTATTTCAACTGACCTAGTTTTAACTCACAAAATGAAGGCGACGCATACGTACGTATACAAGGAGAATTTTAGCAGTAAAAAGCTTAATAAGAGTGGAAGTGGAGTATTGGGGTATGTCAAATTCCAGTCTGACAAAGGAAGGAAACTTTGAAAAATGAAAAATGCTAATATGAGCTGGAGCCAGTTTCATAAAAAACCTTCTCAAGTTCTCGAGCTCTCAAGTTCTCGAGTAGTCGGTTCTCAGTAACAACAACCTTTTGTCTACTAAAAATTTAAATGTATATACGGACAATTTTATGGTGATTTATTTAGTCAAATATGCAAATTATTAAAGCAGGAAGAAGAAGTTTACAAATTTATTTCTTCAAAAGTTTCTCGAATAAGTCTCAAATCGTCAAAAATTTCTGGTCGAAATCGACCAGAGAACATGACTAGAGATCTTGCGAACTTTTTCAACGTGACTTCCAATGCGACTTGCGAATCTTAAAAACTTCCAACTTGAGAACATTTTTATGAAACTCGCTCCTCTGGAGTCTTTCGTTGAAGTCTCTATTTGGAGCAGCATAGGTGGCCTCTGGTTAGCTATCGGATCGACTGCGATCGGTCGAGCTTCCTTTTGGGTCATTTAATCTGGCGGCTGCATTCGCTAAGTATATATCAAATCTGCGGAGGCTGAGCCCCATATTGCCTACCGCAAGAGTGGCCGAGACCAGATAAGTAGACAGTAGTACCACATAGAAACAGAGGGCTATGATTCATTCGGGCAACGTGTCCAAGTCAAAGTAACCTGCATTTGCGGAAGCGCTATATATTAAGGTAAAGGTAAAGGTTTACCCCAAGAGATCTCCGTCCTGCCACAGGACATGGGGTGCCGGTGCTCATCCCCGGATTCTCAGCCGTAGAGCCAGGAGTGTCACCTCAAATGATGACTACATCCGTAGAAGGGGGGCCGGCCCTTCTACACAGACTCCTGTTACCTTCCCACCGTAGTGGTACCCATTTACCGACCAGTTAAGGATGGATAGCTGGGTTGGCTAGAGTCGGGAAAGCTTTGTGGCCGCCGGGGATCGAACCACCGACCGTAAGTAATCGAAGTTCGGACCAGCGCCTTAGACCACTCGGCCATCCCGATATATATTTGTCTAACTAAATAGATATACCTGACTGAATATATATATATATATATATATATATATATATATATATATATATATATATATATATATATATATATATATATATATATACTTAAAACTGTATCAACTCCAGTTCTACTTTATAACTATCCTATATCCGTTGGGCAACAACATGTATATGCCTATTTGACTGTTATATATATAGCTGAAAATCTGTCCTGCACCCTTCCCTTATCCCATTCATTATATTATGAACTAGCTGCTCAGCCGAGATATATATAACTACGTAACATTTAGCATTGATAAACATGTTTATCAAATTGCACTCAGCTTATTAATATACACACAGAAGTACGTATAGACGTATATATATACATCATGAAGCAACTCAGCCTGTTCGCATATGTTCAAGCGCTCAAGTATTATGAGTTTTCAGGCATAGCCTAACGCCTACCTCATAAAACAAGAACATCTAAAACATATATATACGTAAGCATAAGTTGCTGTTCATGTTCAGATATATACAAGTAATAAAAATGCTCCTCCGGAGCATGAAAAAGTAATATGGGTAGTGGTGAGGTTGTAAAATCAAGAGAGGACTAGTTTTAAAAATGCCTAATATGGGGCTAGGTTCAAAAAAAGAAGAGGACTAGGTTGTGGGCGAATTAATATGGGCACAGCTTCGCCGAGCAACCCATATTCGCGGACTGAAAAAGTTATATACATATTATACGTACCAGTAGTTACGATAGGTAAATAATATACGACTATGATAAACGAGTTTTAGTGGAAGCAGACATTTCTTTCGATAAACTCTGAATATTTATCTACTGAGCGTGTTAACCATTTATAAGAAAAGAACATATTTCAACAATAACTTCAGGATCAGGACTCTCTCCGGCAATCTTCTATTTCTATTCAACCGTTAGCGTTACAATCATAGCCTCGGTTTTTTCTCGTTGCTAGTCGTAGTCCAGCACAACCAAATTATATACTATATATATAGTTTATTTATATGTAACTGCTGGAATTGTATTTATTGACTGACATTAATTGCTTTGTATATGGCAATCGAAATGGCGAAGCGTGAAAGCCCGCGAATATGGGTTGCTCGGCGAAGCTGTGCCCATATTAATTCGCCCACAACCTAGTCCTCTTCTTTTTTTGAACCTAGCCCCATATTAGGCATTTTTAAAACTAGTCCTCTCTTGATTTTACAACCTCACCACTACCCATATTACTTTTTCATGCTCCGGAGGAGCATTTTTATTACTTGTCCTTCTGTCATTTTAAAGGTTCCCTTTCCAGCAGTGAGCTAACGCAGATAAGGAGCTTGAACAATGCAATGGGCTTTCATTTGATACCAAACATGACCACTTTTGAAGACTAATTTTTGACCCACGCCAGCCAAAGATCGGTGGAGCCACTTTTTGTGGCTGGTATAATCACAAAACTTGATCGACTCGCCAAGGGCTTTCATTTGACACCAAACTTGACCACTTTTGAAGACTTTCAATTTTGACCCACACCGGACCCACTGTGGGTGGGGCCCCCACCCACAGGACGCTGGGGCCACTTTTTGGAGGTGGTATAATGACAAAAGTTGATCGCCTCGCCAAGGGCTTTCATTTGACACCAAACTAGACCACTTTTGAAGACTTTCATTTTTGACCCACACCGGACGCACTGTGAGTGGGGCACCCACCCACAGGCTGCTGGGGCCACTTTCTGTGGGTGGTATAATGACAAAAATTGTTCGCCTCATCAAGGCCTTTCATTAGATACCAAACATGACCACTTTGGAAGACTTTCATTTTTGACCCACACCGGACCCACTGTGGGTGGGGCACCTACCCACAGGCAGTGTTTTTTTTGCTCAAAAAAGTGCGCAATGACACACTTTTTTTCTGAAATTAGCAAAAAATTTTGGGCTGTGCGCACGCGTGCGCACTTTCTCTAGCGGAACAAAGAGCAAATTACTGAAAATTAGTTGTTCAAAGCGCTCAGAAAAATTGCTTCTGGCTCACAATTTCACAAAATATCTTGTTTTCTCCTGGGGGCTCCGCCCCCATACCCCCGTACTTACTTTCATACAACTGCTATAACGCTAAGTTGTGACTTAACATTCACTAAACATGCTAACATTAATATAAAAACACCCGTGGCCTTAATGTATGAGCTAATCTAGCTTGTGTGTATATATATTATTGTGCAACTCACATTGCTAATGTTAGTGAAATAATTTTAATGTTTGTTTGGCAGTTTTTGGAGAGTTTTAATATAATATAATACAGAACAAACATTCACAGGTTTTGTCAGCTAGGATTATGTGTTCTATCATCGGTGCGTTCTTTACCCACCGACGCTTCAACAAGCATTTAAAAATAGATATGACCAGGGGCTGAACCCTGAAAATTTAATGTCATGGAAAAGTCAAAGATCGGAACCTTGAATCATTTTTTTTAAACTATATACGCAATTTTCGATGAAATTTCAAACCAGCATTTATTAAAAGCAGTGAGGAATCTTGAAATGAAAATAACTTAAAAATTGCCAATAATTTTCATCATTTAGCTAAATACATATACGTACAGAAATCAAATTTACTTCAACAAATAAAACTTTTTGAGAGTTATGATAGTTATGTATTTTTGAAATCTATATATATATTGCTTCTGGGGGCTCAGCCTTCAGACCCCCCAGTTCCGAAGTAGGTTGGGTTTCCTAATCCACGTTAAGTTCTGGCATCTTGGTATAACCTGTTGCAGCTCTGAAAGTTGTAGTAAAGTCAGGTAATTACTAATAAATACAAAACAGCAATTTTATGCGAAATTATAGCTTTTTTCCTGCTATGCGCACTTTTTTAGCAATTTGCGCAAAAAATTTTGGGGCAGTGCGCAGAAGAGCGCAAAAGTGTCTGAGCAAAAAAACACTACTGCCCACAGGTCGGTGGGACCACTTTCTGGAGGTGGTATAATGACAAAAGTTGATCGCCTCGCCAAGGGCTTTTCATTTGACACCAAACTTGACCACTTTTGAAGACTTTCATTTTTTGACCCACACCGGACCCACAGTGGGTGGGGCACCCACCCACAGGTCGGTGGGACCACTTTCTGGAGGTGGTATAATGACAAAAGTTGATCGCCTCGCCAAGGGCTTTCATTTGACACCAAACATGACCACTTTTGAAGACTT
>JASAND010006152.1:0-27011 GCA_030248195.1 Trissonchulus latispiculum | reverse complement strand
CAGTCATTCTTATCTTCCTAAAACATGAAGTAAAATAATTTTGCTCTTGGTTTGAAGGGGTCACTTTGGACAAACCCCGGTTCTACCAGAAGTTATTTGGTTGAAGTTAACTCTTTTGGAAAGAATAGTTTGTCAGAAAGTTTGGCCATTGGGGCTTAGAAAATGGTTGGTAGTTGTGTGTAGAGATGCTAAGTCAGGAGATGGGCAATTTAAGAAGTAGTCAACTTATAATAGATACAGTAGCAGCGATTAGAGCAAACTAATTAAATCTTCAGGCAGGCGTTGCTTTCCCATATAGACTTGACACTTAAAGTGGTCCCAAGATACTGCGCTTTCTTCTAATATGTCTAGGTGTCCGAATCCGCTGCAGCAAATCTTGGGCTTTGTCTACTGAGTGACGCAAGGACCCCTCCTGCGCCAGGGGTTATCAGGCGCAGACAGAGATACATGTGGAAGTTTGGAGGATTTTCCGTGTCCCTATGCAGTAATCAGTGCCACAGCTAAGTTAAACTTGTGTGTAAACTGCTTTCTTGATTAGCTATTAAATTAAGCTATCTTAGCTAATAAATATTTTTAATTTCTACAGTGTTAGAAGCTGATAGATTAAGTTTAAATACGTCACCTTAAGGTTGGATAGAATATTGACACTAGGCTTAGGGTGGAAAAGGTCCCCCTGGGTCTTCTGTCACTATATTATTATTATTTGGTAAACTAATAATTTATTAAAATATGACTAATTTAGATTTGTTTCACTAACACAGAAATATGGAAATAATAAACGCCCTTAAATTAGGCTGATCAGATGTGAGAAGGTAGCATCTGCACCAATCGGCCGCAAACATGAAATTTTGGATCCTACGGATCCGCCAATGAAATTTAACAATATGTAGCTTTCAAGCAAATCTCGCAACTCAAAGTGCTCTGTTGTCTGCCGACAACAGGAAATTGATTATTATAGGAATGGTACCTCGGTGCCAAAACATCCCCCCTAATTGTATTAGTACTTATCCGAGTTTTTCAAGGAGTTGGCCAGTC
This sequence comes from Trissonchulus latispiculum, assembly GCA_030248195.1. Lineage (NCBI taxonomy): Eukaryota > Metazoa > Nematoda > Enoplea > Enoplida > Ironidae > Trissonchulus > Trissonchulus latispiculum. The sequence goes on along the minus strand of JASAND010006152.1, from coordinate 25,976 downwards.
AAGGGGGGAAACCCCTTTGAATGGAGCTAACGGGTGTCCACGATGCGGTGAAAGCAGCGTGGCCACTTCTGCCCCGGCAGTAGCCTTGCCTATGCCTCGGATAATTGCGATATGCAATTATTCAGTGCCATATCGTGGACCCAGCACAAAATTTGGTATGGCACTACCCCTCATCGCGAAAGCAACTGGGGTGTGGCACTAAGGGAAAAAAAACACTTTTCATGCTTTTAACTTTAGATGCACCGGGGCCGCCACTATCGGGGCCGGGGACGGGGCCGGGACCTCATCGTGGCCTGGAAATTGGGGGTCCAAATCGAAAATTTTCAAAATTTTTCTGGAAAATTAAAATTTTGCAATAATTTTTGATATACAAATGTTACTATCGTTGTTTTAATTCATATCGGCGGGAAAACAAACGATTTGTAACACTTATTGACTGTCGAAAATTCAAAATTTTGGTCAAAAAATATAAAAAATTTACAAAATTTTGCTTATTTTTGGCCCTGGTCTGTACCGGGGCCTGACCACCGGGGCCGGGGCCTGACTACCGGGGCCGGGGCCGGGGCCAGGCCCCGGTGCATCACTACTTTAAATAAGTAATTTTCCATTGGTTGGGGGGAAACTAAGTCAGAACATTTGGGTATATAATTCTAAGCTAATGGAACGAGGAGCAACGTTTCTCATACAACCATGGGTCTAAAATGTTGTCTGTGCAAGATAAAACGAGTTAAAGTTATACTGGGCAGTCCTGCAAGGTTAGGTCAGTGCAAGTTATTTTTGAGAACATATGAGGGCATATTATGTGTGAAAATGAGCGAAATCCGTGACTATCGATTTTTGACCAAAGTTACCCCCCCCCTTAAGTTAGCTTATCAACCGCAAAAACAAACACAAAATACCTACTGTGAATAGCTCACTAGATCCTCAAGAAAATCAAAGCAAAAAACATAAGAAAATTATTTATCTAGCTACAGTATCACAGTGGTTTGGACTACAGCAAACAGTTAAGGATGGGTGAAATTCGTTTCAGAAGCCTACTTTAGTCTGCTCCTTAAGAAGATAAACAGGATGATTCAAATTTAGTTTCATAAAAAGTCGGCTTAAACGACTTAACTTAAGCTACTTAACTTAAACTACTTAAAAATTGGTTTCATAAATAAATGGCTTAAACTACTTAAACTACTTAAATTAAGTAGTTTAAGTTAAGCCGTTTAAGCCATTAAGCCATTTAAGTAGTTTAAGTAGTTTAAGCCGATTATTTATGAAACGAATTTTTTAAGAAGTTTAAGTAGTTTAAGTTAAGTCGTTTAAGTTAAGTAGTTTAAGTTTTTTGTGAACATACCCCAAGACGACAAAATCTCGGCAGAAGAAGAAGAAAGCGATTAATAGAAACACGTAAACTAAACGCCAGTATCATTAACATTACTGATGCCGTAAAAGTGAATGTGTAAATTGTTGAATATATTCTTGAAATAAATGAAAGTGTCTCACATTAGTGTGCAAAAGAAGTATAAAGTATTCTACAAATAACTGTATTTTGGCACTTTGAAACGAAGAAGGCGGAAAATTGTAGTGGGATTACTAATCAACAAAACAGGTCCTACGTTTTATAGTTATATTAGTAACACAATATATACATTCGAGATGTTATCGCTAGAACGAAAATAGCAATTACTATTATCTGGTTTCGTACGAATGATAATGCTATTTTTGATGCACAGAACGACGTAGTGGATTCTTAAACACGTGAGCGGTGTTGTTGTTCAACAGAAAATGCTAGCAAACTAACTTTAGACCAGTTTTGTGCGAATAATGCTGCCCTTAAAGCAGATGGTAACGTGAAGATAGTACAGCAGTAAACTTTAATGCACTATAGCAAGTTTTGCTTGACAAAACTGCAGCTATAACTGCTGACGGGTTTTGTGCGAATCATGCTGTTTTGTTGGCGTGACATCACTGAATTCCAGTACCACTATAGTCTGTTGATAAACAAATGCAAGCAAGATGTTTTGGTTAAGACAAAATACAAGAAAAACGCTTAACCGGTTTTGTACGTTCGATGTTGTTGTTGAAATAGTTTAATCAAGTTGAAAATTGCAAGTGTCTCTACTCGTCTACTAAAACAGGTTAATACAGACAAACGCTTACTATCGTTAGTAACCTAACTTACTACATTTTAGGATTATTTGGAAATCCTATTTTGTAGGATTCGCTTTTGAACTAAGAGCAAGTAGGATTCCCTTAGATTTGAACTAGAATTGAATCCTATTTTGTGCCAGAATCGGCATTTTATATTTACTCACGTAGTAAATTTTAGTACATATGCGTATTTACATGTATTATTAGCTAGGGGGGAAAATCTAGCATGGGGGAAAAGTAGCATACGACACCGGACTCGGGCTCGGGCTCAGGCCGGGCAGATTTCTCGATTCGGGCTCTCCCGACCCGAAGCCCGAGGCCCGAATGGTCCGAACCGATTCACTGCCCGAACAGCCCGAGCGGCCCCAACCGAACCACGGCCCGAACTCGGGCCGGGCTCGGGCTCAGGCCGGACAGATTTCTCGATTCGGGCTCTCCCGGCCCGAAGCCCGAGGCCCGATTGGTCGGAACCGATTCACGGCCCGAACAGTCCGAACAGCCCGAGCAGCCCGAGCAGCCCGAATTGCTTCAGAACTTGGAAAAAGTGCTCACCTTATTGGTTAATTATTAAAATAAGTTCAAAATATTTGAAAAATGCAAAATGAAAAAAGAAGTATTTTAAGATGTACAAATCAGAGATGGAACCGGGTCACCGGGTCAGTTCGGGTCACTTTTTGGACCTGGTCACCGGGTCACCGGGTCAAGAGCTTCAACCCAGTCTTGGCCCGGTTTTCTGAATTTACCTCAAATATTTGAAATTTTTGGCTTACCAAGCTAAAATTTTAGCTTACGTTTTTGTTCGATGTCTAATATTAATTTGCTTGTTTCGTGCATAATTTAGAAAATGCTACAGTTACTATTAAATACATTTTAAAAAACCTAGAGCAAACATGTAGCAGTTTATTTTTTCGGGGTGGCGTCGGAACATGGAAGCCGAAAATGTAGCATTCTTAGGCAAAATCAAGATTTTTGCAGATTTTGGAAGTTTCTGGAAAAGCGGGTCACCCGGTCAGGGCTCAACCGGGTCACCGGGTCACTGGGTCAAGCTTAAGTGACCCGGTTCCATCACTGGTACAAATATTTACATGTTCAGAAATATAAATACCTTAAACGTTGGTATATTTCGAAAATTTAAAGTTTTCTGAATTTGAATATTTGAATAATAATATTTGAAATATTTATGTTATTTTTAAAATTAAAGTTCGCGATGTTTTTTTTTCAAAAATTTATAGTCTATACCTTTGTACTAACAAGTAATAGTAATAAATAGAAATCAAATGGATATTATTAGGTACTGACATGCCTGTAGTCGCACAAAAACGCATGACTATTAAGATGAAGTTCTAATTCGTAATAGCTTTGATGTGTCCTATGTAGTGCCAAAAACATTTGTGCTCCAGAATCAACCCTCATACTGTAAGCTGATAGAATTGCCCGAACGGCCCGAGCAGCCAGAGCGACCCGAACGGCCCGACTCGGTTTGGGCATGTGGACCTGCTCGGTTCGAACTTAGGTTCGGGCCGCAAGAATTATTTCTCTGGCCGGGCCGGCCCGAGCCCAAGCCCGAACCGTGCCCGAGGCCCGATTCACGGCCCGAGCACAACCCTAAAATAGCAATTATTCGTTTAAGTTGTTTAAGCCCCGTAAATCTACGGAGCTTAAAAATGACTGATTTTGAACTGCATTTAAGCGAACAAAGTAGTTTTTTAGGAAAGCAGTTCTACTTAAACGGCTTAAATGTTAAAGTCGCTGAAAGTTTAAGTAGACATGTATGTATTTGTGCAATGCCACTTTACTTAAAGTTTAAGTAGCTGGTTTGGTTTTTTGTGAAAGGGGGTCTACTATAAACGACTTAAGGGGAGGGGGGTCCTGGATCTTTTGTTCGACTTTCTCCGATCTCCCTGATTTTCACATATTTTATTGTACAAATGGTACATATATTTTAACGAGTTTTTAAAATTAATTAACTTAAGTAATTTCACCTCAAAGTTGAGATTTTTCAGATCGATTCCCTTAGTTTGATTTTACAGCTTGCATAGTTCAAGAAATGACGAATTATTTGAATTCTGCAAAAATGACAAGTTTTCGACGCCAGAACAAGATAATAGGCTATATCTCACGGTAGAGAAAAGCTAGAACGTTGCTTTGAAAAGCAAAAACATGAAGCTCAACGAGATCTGTCGAATGAGTATAGTCATAGCTGTATAGCTGCTGCCAAACTTTCAGAAATTGGGGAAAAGCACTGTGACCGGAAATCTCAAATTTTTGAGTCGGGATTGCGCGGTGGGTGTTAGAACGCTAAAAGAACCGAGTGAGCGTATGCTTGCCCATGTTTCGGCTGGCTGCCACTTTGCGGCGGGGTCACTAGGGTCCAATTTGCAGGAGGAGTGCTCTGTTAGCGTGCAGAGGATGTGTAACGCTTGCATTACAAGCATGACGCTTGTAAATACTCTATGTATGATTTACTCTTGTCTTGATGTTATCTATCTACCATTGTGCAAAAGGACGTACGTAGCCTTAGCACACCCACTGCTTGAGTCAGACCCGAAACCTTTTGAGTCATGATCCTTGGGTGGAGTACTTCTTGATCCACCCCTTACTTTTCTTTGATCCGCTCTGGATTTCTTCCGAAGTCCAATTTTAAAGTGGTGTGCGGGAAGGTAGCGCTGCACACCATTTTTTGAGTCACGGATCGATATTCAGCAGAAAGATTACAAATTAATTCGTCTTCATGATCCACTCATCGAAAACAATCCAAATTCCTTCTAATGCAAGAAATTTTAAAAATAAAAATTAAAAATTTTTCCTGAATTTTACTCAATCTGTAAAAGACTTATAATGGCTAGTCTGCTTCCCGTCCGCTCACCGAAGCTAAGCAGATTCTAGTACAAGTCATAACCAATTTTCTAGCGTCAACTGCATTATAATTTACGCAAAATTACTAACAATTAGACTTGTTACAAGATTCTTACAAAGTAATTATCAAAAATTCAACTTAATTTTTGAATTTTTACACATATAAGATTCCAAGTACACTGCGTCCCGTCCGCTCACCCAAAATGGGCAGGTGCTAGAATAAAATGTTGAGAAAAAAATTAGCTTAAATTTTTTAATTTTCCAATTTTCAGAATTGCACTGTTTATCCCATATCAAAAATTGCATTCAAAAAATTTTAGTGACTTTGAGTTTTTTACGCTAAGACCTGCCCATTCTGGGTGAGCGGACGGGACGCAGTGTACTTGGAATCTTATATGTGTAAAAATTCAAAAATTAAGTTGAATTTTTGATAATTATTTTGTAAGAATCTTGTAACAAGCCTAATTGTTAGTAATCTTGCATAAATTATAATGCAGTTGACGCTAGAAAATTGGTTATGACTTGTACTAGAATCTGCTTAGCTTCGGTGAGCGGACGGGAAGCAGACTAGCCATTATAAGTCTTTTACAGATTGAGTAAAATTCAGGAAAATTTTTTTTATTTTTAAAATTTCTTGCATTAGAAGGAATTTGGATTGTTTTCGATGAGTGGATCATGAAGACGAATTAATTTGTAATCTTTCTGCTGAATATCGATCCGTGACTCAAAAAATGGTGTGCAGCGCTACCTTCCCGCACACCACTTTAAAATTGGACTTTGGAAGAAATCCAGAGCGGATCAAAGAAAAGTAAGGGGTGGATCAAGAAGTACTCCACCCAAGGATCATGACTCAAAAGGTTTCGGGTCTGACTCAAGCAGTGGGTGTGCTAAGGCTACGTACGCTGCAAGCGGCCAGCTCTATTCGAAAAAATTGGGTTTCGTACCTCCTCCGTTAAAACGCTGTCGGGCTTTTAATACTCGTTGGTCTTTAGTATTTGGATTTTAGTTGTTTACTGTTTTCCGCTGAAAAGTTTCCTTTCCATTCTATGAAAAAGGACCAAATTAGAATTTAGTTTGACTTGTAACGTGAAGCAAATATTGTTGGCATTTAAACTGGCTTTAACAGGACCCTATCTCAATATTTTCTCTTTCCATCGAAAACATCAAATTAGCATATTCATCTCCTGAAAGCCAGTATCTTTTCTATCTACCCTTATTAATGCTACCTTTTCAGAGAACCCCTTGTCTACTTTGCTCATCAAATTAATGTGTTGATTATATTACGTATATATAGCAGACGCTTTCCAATACGGCCTCAAAATTGAAGGAGTGCTATTCTTCCTTTTCACCAAATTTCCACCAATTTATTTAAGTTTAAGTAAACAATCTTATGCGTGTTTTGAATGCTGTCTTTTCAATAATTGTTGGTCCTATCCCTTAAAACCTGTGTCTGAATTCTTTTGCCTTTCAGGACAAACTTTATTAACCTTCCTTCGTTGTAAGTAGAATTGTCCAGTTTATACTTCGCCACAGATTCTAACTAAATACATATATAGTTACTATGGTTTATTCTGCTGTACATAATGATCTTCTACTACTTTAATACAACCAACAGTATAATATTAGAAAGAGTGATAAGCTTAAGCCTTAAAGGTTGCTATTTTTGAAGAAATCAGACTCACCACCTTAAATTTTTCATGTTATTTATGTTTATGATTTGTGTATTAATGCACTTACTTTGCGAATGCAGATTATACAGTCTTTTTAATGAATTCAAGCTCAATTATACAAGTTTCTCGATAGGAGAGTTAATCTGAAGATACACTTGTTCATATCAAGAAAAACTATAGTCAATTTTTGATTGAGGTACTTTTCGCCATTTAGCTTGTCGTCCGTCAGAAAAAGTAAAGTTTTGTGAAAAAGGAGGAATACGAACAAATGTATTTGTGGTAAATCCGATCACAGAATAATGTTTTAGTGAAGGCCGCTGCCAGTCAACTGCCCGCAGCCAGGAGCAGGGTCTCACACTCGAGTCTGTGTTTGTAGCTTAGGTTTTAATTTTTATCACAGCATTTTAGTTTTCATACCTTTTTACAGCTACAATACAACATATATAAATAAATAAGTATACTTTTTTACCACGGTTTTTAGTGCATTCATAGATCGGTATATACATTCATTGTGCGGGAAGCTCCGAGTGTCGCCCACGAGGGCTTCCCGCCCGATCCGATAAATTTGCAAAACTGTGAATGCAAAACCGTGCTACAAAGTACTTGTATAACGAATAAGGCACAAAACCTTTCTCACCACGGTTAAAACCTTTGAAATAAATAAAGTATTAATTTTTCTGAGATAAGTATCCCGACTATATTTACTTAGTTTTCGTTCCAAATATATGTGCATCGTGTTAAAAAGACCGTTAAAATGCAAAAATGTAATTTTTATCGAGATAAGATCACATACTGGTATTACGTATTCTCCGTGCTGCAAATTATTTGTAGCACGCTGCAGCAAGTTTTAGCTATTTACGTAAAGGATTGAAGTCGTATGAGTCAAAAATGCCCGAAAGGAAACCAGCACCTTAAGTGACCAACAATAAAGAATTCCTTTTCCATGTGCGCCCTGAAATTTGAATCGTATTCGGCCACAGGGTAAGCAATACGCACTTTCTCCCTAATATCTTGTGCGTATACAGATACTGCTTCGTTCTGTAACTGCTTGCGGCTGCGCAAGGCAGTAAGAGCGAACTTAGCACTCTCTTTTGGCTTAAGAATGTCCCTCAGTTTTCTAACTAACTGATCGTAGTTTTGCTTTACTTCATCAGGGAGGTCTCTATAACTTTCGAGAGCTGCCTCTTTTAAATGGGCGGGTAGCATATTGAGTTTTGTTACGTTGTCCCAATTTCCTGCTTTCGCAGCTAGTTCAAAATTTTCGAACCAGTTGTCAAAGTTGTCGTTTATTCCACCGTTAAAGGCTGATAAGGTCACAGGGTTCGATGACAGCACTCTCGTGCTTACAAGGAAACCGTTAAGCTGTGCTTGAGCTTGGATTTGGGCTTGGCGTGTTTGCTCGGCTTCTCGGGTAACCCCATTTATGTCAGCTTGAGGTTTTTTAGGTCTCGAACCAAAGCTCTCAAATCTCTTTCAGGGACGTCGCCTGGCATTTCTGACGTGATCTAACTTAAAGCAATAATATTAAAACTCACTTCGCAGTCCTTTTGGGAAAGGGGAAAACAATTCAATTATTCCAGAATAATCAAAATTGTACAGTAAAAATTACTCGGGCAATTTCGATCCAGAAATTTGCTTCAATACTGGTAGCAGACAGAAAAACGGCAGCAAAAGTTTGAAAGGCCAGCTCACATTAAAGAGAAACAGTCTTTCAAAAGGCAGCAAGCAATGGAAAGGGCGCCACTTGTCAAGAACAGGGTTTAATGCAAGACTAACTACAGGCCAGACTAAGCGCTCCACATCAACTTCATAGTCACAACAACAGACTTACAAAAAAACTAAACCAAAGCATTTGCAAAGAATAAAGGCAAAATAATCAAATGCCAAAGATTACTTCAAATACAAATTATTCTAAGCTTTAAACTGTTGCACTAATTAACTAATTAAACACAAGAATCAAATATCAAATCAGTCATAAGAATGACAAAACTAAACAACTAATTATAACAACACAAAATGTCTCAAAATAACAGTTCACACGAGCTTCAGAGCAGACGTATAGCGGGAAAAAATAGGAAGGTAGACAATCCATGCGATGGCAATCTGAAATATATAAGTACACTCATATAAATATATATATATATATATATATATATATACATATATATACACACATACACATGCCCTTATATATACATACATGGGTCCCCGTATGACATCGTTCGTGACATCGCTCACACTGTACACACATATACACACTTACACATATATGGGTCCCTCCATGACATCGTTCGTGACGTCGCTCACACTGCACACACATATATACACTTACACATACATGAGTCCCCGCATGACATCGTTCGTGATATCGCTCACACTGCACACACATATACACACTTACACATACATGGGATGGGTCCCCCATGACATCGTTCGTGACATCGCTCACACTGCACACACATATACACTTACACATACATGTGTCCCCGCATGACATCGTTCGTGATATCGCTCACACTGCACACACATATACACACTTATACATACTTGGGTCCCCGCATGACATCGTTCGTGACATCGCTCACTCTGCACACATATACATACTTATACATACATGGGATGGGTCCCCCATGACATCGTTCGTGACATCGCTCACACTGCACACACATATACATACTTATACATGCATGGGATGGGTCCCCCATGACATCGTTCGTGACATCGCTCACACTGCACACACATATATACACTTACACATACATGAGTCCCCGCATGACATCGTTCGTGATATCGCTCACACTGCACACACATATACACACTTACACATACATGGGTCCCCGCATGACATCGTTCGTGACATCGCTCACACTGCACACACATATACACGCTCATACATACATGGATCCCCGCATGACATCGTTCGTGACATCGCTCACACTGCACACACATATACACACTTATACATACTTGGGTCCCCGCATGACATCGTTCGTGACATCGCTCACACTGCACACACATATACACACTTATACATACTTGGGTCCCCGCATGACATCGTTCGTGACATCGTTCACACTGCACACACATCACACACTCATACATACATGGGTCCTCGCATGACATCGTTCACACAACACACACACACTCACACACACACACACACACACACACACACACACACACACACACACACACACACACACACACACACACACACACACACACACACACACACACACACACACACACACACACACACACACACACAATATATATATATATTATATATATATATATATATATATATATATATATATATATATACATGGCAGTTGCACTTTCGAATGTGAAAAACTGGGAGGGGGGACTGAGCGCATGCCACATGCTCTTCTCGCACACATAACATTAGCGTGCGCACGCACACAACACATAAGGATGACACACCTGCCCCACCTTTGCACATACCCGCTCACTTCAACTGACATCACCCACCTCCCTGCCATCGCATGGAAAGGTGACCAATTTTTTGAAGTAAAGGTCCAATTTACGGGGTCATACTTGTGCAGGAGGGGAAGTTCTGGGGAAGAGTGAACCCGCCGGAAGACCGGATGTTTCCGTTTTTTGCAGAAAAAAACCGGAACAATCCGGTTTCTGGGGAGTGAGGGACCTCTCTGGGGAGGGTTAGGTCGAGGCCTGGGCGGGTGAAAAAGAGAGGATGTGTCATAGTCATGTCCAGCTGTCATACTCTTATGTATTATGTACTATTGCTATTATTATGTACTTGCTAACTACCATCTGGCTACAACCAGATCAGTTTGACTACCTCGGCTGATTTTTTTAATTCAATTGGATTAAAACTACATACTAATGCCTGCTTATGGATAAAATTTAAATGCAATAGATATTTACATAGGACAGCAGACAGTTAATTGTCACTGTCAAGCAATTATTCAACTTCATATCAGAAATAGTAATATTTGATATAGTAAACAGTTATATACGAAATATTCCATCTTTCTAGAAAGAAATATTCTTCAGTTTCCGAACCAATTGCACAGGTTAATTTTCGGGTTTCAGCTAGAAGAGACGATGATCGCTAATTAACTTTTCTGAACCTATTCAGATCGGGCTTTAACAGTTTTAATAGGTAGGTAAAATTAATTAAAGGCTTGAGCTGCTTCTTAATGGGCTGTCCTCATTTTGAATGCTGGTGACAGGTTATACAGTTCTTTCTTTCTCAAAGTTACATAGTGGGCGATCCCTGGCTATAATTTCTGAGTAAACATGAAATTGGAAAGAACTTTCTTTTATCAATGATGTTACCTACCTCTGCCTCTGCCTCTGCAGCAATAGTTGGTGTTTTCTATGTAATATGCCCTGACTTTGTTTTGAGAATCTTTGGGATACGCAAACATTCATAAGTGTTCATTCATTTCAGTGTTAAAAATTCTGAGTGACAATTACATATAATGTTTCCTTCTTTTTTATTGCTCCATGCGCTGTAGCAATGAGCAATCTTTTCCTTTAACAAGCAAGATTTTGTGCAAAAGGTCAAGTTTCTACTGGACATGTTCAGTAATTGTAACCTGCTGCGCAGCTAATTTTTTTATGACGGAACTCTTTGCTTACTACAGAAAACACACGTGCAAAACGTTGTTTGAATAATTTTACCAAGAGTGCATAATTGCACTATATATAAGAAGAAGAGTAAGCCACTAGAGGGCTTCTCTTCTTGGCATTGCGTAACGGTGCTCCGACCACAACACGCGAATGTTCCCCCGTTTGGTGGGGGGGTAGCTCTCTTCGACAAAGCATACCCCCCCTCCGTTTGGTGGGGGGGTAGCAGAAAAGAGGTCCCCGTTTGGTGGGGGGGTAGCCAACAGCCAATCAGATTGCAGAGACCCCCTCCCCGTTTGGTGGGGGGTATAGCAGAGGATTACGGTAGTTTTTGTTCTATTTGAAAAAGGGTCCCCGTTTGGTGGGGGGGTATGCAAAAGGGCTCCCCGTTTGGTGGGGGGGTATGCGAAAGAGGTCCCCGTTTGGGGGGGGGTCGCTAACAGCAAATCAGATTCAGCCAATGACAGCCTGACATGGCGCCCCCCCCCGAACGGGGACCCCCTTCTGCCTACCCCCCCACCAAACGGGGACCCCTTCTGCCTACCCCCCACCAAACGGGGACCCCTTTTGAATACCCCCCCACCAAACGGGGACCCCTGTTGCATACCCCCCACCAAACGGGGACCCCTTTTGCATACCCCCCCACCAAACGGGGAGGGGGTATGCTTGTCGACCCCCCCACCAAACGGGGGAACATTCGCGTATTGTGGTCGGAGCACCGTTACGCAATGCCAAGAAGAGAAGCCCTCTAGTGGCTTACTCTTCTTCTAATATATAGTGCAATTATGCACTCTTGATTTTACCAATGTTTGAGGAATTTAGTTTAATACTGTAATAAAACGAAACAAAGACGTGGCAGCACAGCATCGTAGTTCGAAAAATTTGTCCCAGGTGGAGAACGAACGGACAATCATGGGTTATCTAGACCAACGCCCTATCCATTGAGCCACTGGACTCGAACTCAATCGAATTAAGTTTAAGTTTGAATTCGAACCAAGACTGTGCCTGCGTTTTGGAGGGCACTTCCGTGGTGCGCTTTTGCTACAGGTTTTTTGAGCTAGTTTTTCTAGCTATTTTCTGCGCCAGTTTCTTGAGGACGCTTTTGTACATCAAGTTAAGTTAAATAAGAAAATGAAGCCTTAATATAATACAGGCATTTGTTATGTGTTTCATGTATCCTAAGAATCTTTGCTGTGCTGTTACTGTCAAAAGTTGATTATGAGTCATCAAGTAGAATGAAGAATAAATGTTTCCGGTTTTCAAGTTGCCATTATTATAGGCGTAATTATTGCACGACTCAGAAACAGAAGCTCTTTGAAATGGAAAACAAGATTCTACACACAAATCATGCTGGCCTTATCTTAAACCACTGATCACACGCATTTACGCGCAAATGAATCTTTATGAAGCAGTCTGCTTTTGAGGGCCCGGGCTAAGCAAAATATGAGACCTGCTGCGCTGAGGCGCAGCAGGAAAAATAAAGTGCACATGCACCATGCACCACCACATTAGTTCCAGAAGAGTTGGTCATACATTATAAGTATACTTTATAGCACGGCTCTGCGTGCATTCAGAGATATATACGTCACACCGTGCGGGAAGCTCCGAGTGTGTGGCACGAGTGCGCGAAGCGCACGAATGCCACGCACGAGGGCTTCCCGTGCGACGATGCATAAATCTCTGAATGCAAGCAATGTCGTGTTGTAAAGTACTTATACAACGGGGTGTCTTCAATGCCGAGAATTGCATTGCCGAGAATACACATTGCCGAGAAAGGCATTGCCGAGAATTGCATTGCCGAGAACGGTCAATGCTCATTACTTGCATTGCCGAGAAAGATTAAGAATCATAGTTTGCATTGCCGAGAATGGCATTGCTGAGAATTGCATTTGCCGAGAAAGTGTATTTTATGAAACCTGCTTTATTTATGCGGCAAGTATGTTACTCTCTTATAAGGTTACAACGCATGTTCAGAGCAGTTGATTGTGCATGTTTATTAAAGCTTGAAATTTAAACTAAAGCGTTTTTCTTTTGTGTAGAAATACACCAATAAGAGGATTGCATGCAAAATTAAATTAATGTGCCTAATTTGTTTTGGAGAATTTTTTGCTTTTTCTGCTAATGGTTTGAAGTTGGAACTTCCTTTCAGTTTTCGCATTTCTTCTTTTACGATAGCTCAAGAACTGAATTGTGCAATTGTCAGAACGCAGAATTTGTGGTTATTAATTTGTATTTAATAGGGTAACAGGACATTTGATCTGGCTTCGATCAAAAGTTTCGTTTTTGCACCAGGGATTTTTGAAAAGTCGACATGTGCATTTTTCATGGAAAATTGTGTTTTTCAAGCGCCTTTTTCTGCGCTTTAATGTTGCCACAAATGATGATCGTTCTAGAAAAAAGCCAAAAAATTTTGTAAGACCGCAGCACAAACCTATGTAAATTGTTTTACAAAAAATTGGGGAAGCATGTATGTACGAGGAAAGAAGGAAGGTGGCGTTTCCTGCACGTTCACTAACTGTTTCAGAAAATGTATTTATGATCCAATTTAATGAAACTTTAAAATTTCGGAAAAAACGCCGGATGTGATTACAGAGTCTGTGAGCTTTTTCAATTTCTCAAAAATGTGTCTTTAATAAGTAGTATATGTTTCAATAAAATGTTTGCGAAAACAACTCAAAACCCGTGGCAGAGCCCTTTCCTTCGTGGCAAAATGTCGTGCGTGGGTTCGAGTATCACGATGGTGATATTGTGATATTGTGAAATCAGGGATTTCGCGAAATCCCTGAAAATTTCAGGGAAACTGTGAAACTTAAACTTAAACTTAAAAATTTTAACTAGTTCATAGTAACTGCATTGGGCGGGGAAAGAGTGGGATTGCAGATGGCAACGTCGTAGTTACTGGTCAATAGATCAAACTATTAGAGTTTAAGCGAGCTCTACGTCTACAGGCAGGGGCGTATCCAGGATTTTGAAAAGGAGGGGTTTTGGGCAAAAAACTTCCTGAAAAGGAGGGGTTTTGACAAAAACATACACTTTTTGCAAAGCAATATTGGTAAATTTTCCTGTAATGAAGGAAGGAACGCATCCGCATCAAAATTTACGACTTGAAGCCAGATCTCTTTCGAATATCTTGCTACCTTCAATTCTGAAATTAGTAATTCTTCAATTTTAATTTGTTCATTAATTCTTAATTTCATTAATAAATTAAATAATTTTTGCAATTCAATTTAATGAAATTGGAAAATAAAAGCTTTTAATTAAACTTGCATGCATTTCTCAACTGTTTAGAATGTATGGTACATAGAATTTAAAGACTGAACTATACTTGCAGCATAGATAAAGCAGGTTTCATAAAATGCACTTTCTCGGCAATGCAATTCTCAGCAATGCCATTCTCCGCAATGTAAACTATGATTCTTGATCTTTCTCGGCAATGCAAGTAATGAGCATTGACCGTTCTCGGCAATGCAATTCTCGGCAATGCCTTTCTCGGCAATGTGCATTCTCGGCAATGCAATTCTCGGCATTGAATGTTACCCTATACAACGAAACAAGCTACAAATGAAGTTTTCTACTAAACTAATAAAACTTGATTCAGTGATGCTGCAGCTGAGACACAAGTTCAAGCAATTTTCCAGGTCATCTGGCAGTAACTTTGCCGCGGCTGGGAGTCATTTTTTGGTGTGCAGCTGAGCTGTCTAGGTTGGAGCTCAACTGCACACACTGCTGCGCTATGTAGGTAACTGTATGGCGCAGCAACATTTTAGGTCCTGGCCTCCCAGCGTGCACCGTGCGGATAATTAAATTACCCGCACGGTGCACGATACAGAAGAGCAACAAGGCTCTCTGTAGCGTGCACTCAGCTACGCACGCAATTAACATAGAAAAAGGGAGAGTGAGTTGTATAAGTAATGTGACCAAACAATCTTGAAGCTCGATGTCGATAGATCACGATGAGTGACGTTTCCTTTTTCCACACAGAATACTGTTGTGTTTGGTGTAGCCCAAAGATGATCCGAGGAGCGGAAAATCAATTATACATAATGTCAGAATTTCAGGGATATCAAAAAACACTGCGAAACTCTTGTCAGTTTTACCAGGATTGTTTAACTATGGCAAAAACTGAAAAATATATCAAATTTAACCTAAACATATTTCGGACATTCAGCCAAGATACAACTCCTGTAGTTTTTGAAAGTCAAAGAAATGTATTTTAAGTCAAATTTAAGTAATTTTAATAGTTATATAATGGGGTCGCTTTGGTCAAAAATCGATAGTCGCTCATTTTCACAATACGATCCCACGCGTTCTTCAAAATAAAACAAAATATTAAAGTTTATGCACTAAATGACCAGCTCAGCAGCATAAATACAGCACTTCCAACCTGAAAATTTCGGGCAATGATTATGTAAATAAATGCAAAATCTTATTGACAGTTAACAGTTTTTCTACCTCCAAAACTTGTTGTATACGGCCACAGACAGACATACAAAAGTTGTTTTGTACAAAATGACAACCATTTGTGTCAACCTTGCGTCCCGCTAAATTTAGGTTGCGTCCCGTTGTAAGAAATTTTGTGTCCGTAAAACTCACATGTATATGGATGGAGATCAAACCCGGAACCTTTGATTAAGAACACCTGCTAGGATCGGCTATAGCCAGCCGTCGAGTTCACCAAGCTGAATTTTGAATTCAACGAAATTGCAGTAACAATGTTTTGGGCGTAGCAAGCTTACAGTGAGCCTATTTAGCTTTCTGATTACTGTTCCGATCATCACAATTGTAACTTCAAATCAAACGACGAGCTGACTGAAAACGAGACGCGTGACTGACATTGGTTCAATTTCGCAGATGTGATTCAAAACTCAAGAATTTTGAAAGTAAAAGGCACCGCCCAGCGTCTTAAGTTTTGTTCAATTCACTGATTACCTCTGATCTTGGCTGGCAGAGCCAGAGCCGGGAGGAATTTTATCATTTTCAAGGTGCTTGTTTTCATACTCACTATGAGGCATAAATTATTCACATGGCTATTACATATGTTTATCAATTATTCATTGCACGGATTCCAAGATCTAGCCACACCAATTTTAAACTGAGTTTCAGTCATTGCGAGAACATATTTTGTCAGTACCTTGGACACTAGGAGATTTGTGTGCAATTGTTGGAGTCCTAGAAATTACTAATCTTCTGCAGTTTAAGAAATTCCTGCAATAGCGCCAGTAGTATGCTTGTGTTGAGCACATAGGTATAGATTTCGACTGGCCTCTGGACGGCTCTAGAAGCAATAACAACGCCCGTAGTCCTGTCGAAACGGAAAAGTTGAAACCGTTGGCCGAGTTTGGGAAGACAAATAAAATTTCAGTGCAGGCCGGGCCGGGGTCGGTCAGTTATTGTCCACTTATATCCAACTCTGGCAACAGCGTCATTCGATAACCTTTCCAGTTTTCACTGTGACAGTTTAGCTGGCCCTGGAAAACGATTAGTCAGGTATGTTTGGAAACTTTGAGCTCCATGACTTGTACACAGTGTCCATGGCGAAGTAAAGCTTCCTAGACGATTTCCCCTGATTAAATAACATCAACAGACTTGTAAAGAATCATCAACGAAGGAACTGCTCTCTACGGTTGGTAAGTTAATCTGATTGCTGATCCAGGTCTGGTTGGCTGGACCACATTTTCTAGGACACCCTTTACTCTAGCTTCGTCAAGAAATAGGTCTCAGGACAAGCAATGAGAAACCGCATATACAGTGAGAGGCTAGAATTTAAATTTGAATGACAGACTGCTGCAAAGGCTTTGAATTTTGACTCTGTTTGCAGGAAAAGCCATAGACCAATTCCTGCCGACTGGGACCTTCAAGTACAAAGCTGTCTGTCATTTATTATTGGTGCTTTTATGTGAAACCATAAAACTCAAGTGTTTCTACATTCGTTATGTGCATTCGTTAGGCATATCTTGTGTATAGATATACACGATGATTTTACATAGGAAATCGTCCATATTTTTAAAGACAACCGTTTATTCCCAATGGTTGTCGATAAACTGATTTTTTCCGAATGTTAGGACTGAGGAGGGTCTTAAAATGTCACGGTATGTTAGCACTAGGTTAAGGCATGTGTCTAAAACTATTGAAATGTTGCCTGAAAGGGGAAGCGCCGGAAGTTTGCAATCATCTGCTACGAGAGTAGACTAATTTCCCCCCTTCCCGAAGAAAAAGTTCTTCAAACCTCCGCTGAAGAACATACAATCATATATGTTCACAAAGTTTTCCCCCTTCAAAGCTTATCTCAAAAGCAGTCCTTTAAGAACTTGTTGCAGAAAAGTTTTTTCTTGTGTTCAAATTTTCACAAGTTTATGTAAGCAGCTTATTCTTTGCCATGGTTTGAAGCTAATGAAGTTCAACTTCTTTTATCCTTTGGTGTCAGCTTGAAGCTACTGTGGCTTCTATAAATGCAAAAGTCCCCGATCACATGACATGTAGAAATTTCACACGTTCTAAAATGTCAGTAACCCACCGCTTGGTGAAGAAATTTTAAAAAACTGAAGATGGTACCTCATAAATTGTTCGCGTAAACAGTCTATACCTCAATTTTGTGAGTTTCTAATTCTGATAAATAATTTTCACAGAACTTTCATCTAACAGTAATTCATCAACAGCTAGCTTGCGACACTGACCGGCAGTGTGGTACCATTTTTCTCTGGATAGTTGGACACATAAAGGCAACCGCGATAGGTCAAACAGCCCTGGAAGCTTGTAAAAGATTTCAAATTAATTTAGAAGTATTACAGTTTGCTGTCAGTTGGAACTAGTACCGAATTGTAATATACGTATACCTTACTTTAAAATTAATTAACAAAATTATAAGAATTTCATAATATGGCCAGCCCACCAACTTAAAATTTTTAAAGTCTTCAAACTAGGGTTGTAATTTGTATGTAAGATGCTAAAAACGATTTTACAGTAATATTTTTATGTTTTACACTTTTTAACACTAGATTTTTTCACATTTCAACACTTTTTAACAGTCGTCGATCGTTTAACAGTTTTGGATATTTTACATTTTTTACCACTAAATATAAATATCTTAGGCCTCTTAGGCCCTATTTCTGAACGATTTCTGAGATTAATGGTTTAGATAAAAATTAATCCCGCATTGACGAACTAGCACCTCGGATTAAACGGATTAAATTTTAATCCAGCGAGTTTTAGGAACCTCATCCATTTATTAAGCATACCTACTTCTAGACCTACGGTATATCTACGGTAGCCGTAGCTCCGTTTTGTAAGCGTAGCTTCGTAGTTTGAAAAGCTAGAGAAATATCAGATTTTATCGTAGCTTTTATAGGTTTTGTAAAGGTTTGGCTTAGTTGCTAGCTCTGAAGTTCCTTTCATCTTTTGAAGCAAAAAGTGAAGATACAGAAAAAGCTAAACAAAAACATACCGTAGTTACTAGCGCAGCTACGGTTTAATTCTTCGTTTAAATATACGCACGCATACGGTAGCTCAGTTTTATTCTCCTTTAAGTAAATGGATGAGGTCCCTAAACGAGTTAAACGGACTAAATTTAATTCTGTTTCTTTAATGCTCCTAGGATTACAATTTTAATCTAATCCTATTTCTTTGTTCACACTTCGGATTAAAAAATGGAAAATTTAATTTTAATTGGTAAAAATGTTTTGTCCATGAATCTTGCATACAGAGGTTTTCTGAAACGAATCTGAAATCCGTTTTGCGAAGGAGCCAACTGTTTGAAAAATTGGGGTTAAAACATTTTTACAACTGTTTTTACTCTTTGACCTTTGTAGCATTTTATAAACTTGAAAACAGATGTAAAAGCCAAAATTACTTTTTACATGTAAATTAGTAACTCAAAACTTCTTGAAAAATTATGCCCTGTTATAAGGCCTACCTTGTTTATTTCATTCCGAAATGTTTTGCACTATATATACATACATATATATATATATATATATCCTTTTAGCTCACTTGTTTGCGGAAGTTAAGCACAGCCCTCACGTATCATTGATGTCAGTAGGTAAACAGGGGAAATTAAATTTTGGATTGCTTGAATTGCATAGGCTTGCAAATTAAGGGACACTTCTTTTCAAATAACAAGAGACACGCTGACAGCAGCATAACATCCAGCAAGATAAATTTGCGCTTCAACCTACCGAAGTTACTTTCATTAATGTTTATGGTACTCTGACTTTAAACGACAAATCCACTCAATCTTATCCTTAGCTTTGGCTACAGTTTATTGAAATTAGGCATCGTCAGAGTCAAATCCAAAGGCATGATTAGGTCATAACCTCAAATTGAGTCACTCCGTAGTACCTACATATAGTTCAGGCCACAGTCATAATTAAAGTAACGTAAGTCTCAGCTGATGCGATTGAAGATTAGATGTTGTTATTCATCTTGAAATTTGTTAACGTGCCTCAGAGAAAAGCACTCTTCCTCCTACCTACATGATCAAATCAAAACTTTTTTTGAACAGGCATAATCATTGACTTTTGCCACAGAAATGATTGCTGAAAAAGTACAACAAAAACCTGGCCCCAATCAAGAGCCCAGTGCGAATAATGTAGATTGTATGGCTCTAGGAGATGTTCTGGAATGTCAAATGTATGTTTCGTAATATTATTTAGTATAACAGCTTAATCGAATAAATGCCCTTATAGTAGTGTTGTTCACCGGCCCAATTTTTCGTGGGCCAGCCGGCCGGTGCCACTTTTCGTAGGCTATCCAAAATGCAAATAAAAATTAAGATGTTTGATAGTTTTCAAGGCAGATTTTAGCAAGTTTAAGGCGATAAGCTGCAGAAACTGTCACTGGCCGGTAGGCCGCCTCATATTTGACCGGCCGGCCGACGGCCAGTCGGTCTAGACAGGCCCGGGGCACAACACTACCTTATAGAGGTCAAATTTGCCGTTTAAATTTCACCATATTGTCTTTCATATACTTTCCAGTGCCTACTTTTCCGCTTCTGGCTGTTAATAGACGTGGAAAAACCAACATATGCATCCTTTCTTAGAGTTAGCACCATTAAAGTCAAAGTTAGCGCTGAAGCTAAAAGTTCTACCCACAGACTCGTCTGAGCATAGCTATTAGCTGTCATTTTTGTCTAGCTGATTTTTTTCTTTAAGTCCCTTTAATTAGTCTCCTTATCCGTTTCCAGCTGGTGTTTGGTGCCCAATTTTGCCAAGATTTCATCAACACCTGTTTAACAGTTATTAATAGGCATGCAAACGGTTGCTACAGTGAACACGATACTGATCGATCCAAAAATTTAAAGTTTAAGCTTTGATACGGAAAAAGAGGAATTCTAGAGGGTGTCATGAAAGTTCTTCTACATATTTTCTAAATTTTGGCAAATTTGTACAAAAGTGGTTTCTGAGCGGGAATCCGAATTTCATTAAAATTCTGTTTATTACTGGCTCAGATTTTAAGGTTACTCACGTCACAACTCCTAAACGAAAAGCCTAACATGAAAGGGGTTCATATTCGTATACAGCTTTGAGAATCTACAGAGTTTTGGCAAAATGGAAGACAACATTATTCTTTCCGCTTGGTCCTTTGAAAATACTATTTTGAATTCCAAAACACCCAAGTTTTTGCGAATTTAAATATTAAACTAAATGGATGTGTGTGTTCACATACAGTTCACCTAAGGAATCATTTGTTTGGCGAAAATTGTGCGTCTGCCCTAATAGCGTATCATCTCGAACTGTATCTTACAATCACACGGTGTCCATGTCGTTCTTTCTTGCAGTTTGCGATCGTTTCTTGCATAAATGCCGATTGACATATGCCTGTAATCAGGTCAATGGATCCTTTTAAATGATTAATTTTTGGTTGAAAGCTTTCATCTTTACCGTATACATTGCACATGTATTCTTTTTAAGTATAAATGCTCGATGTAGCGTTTTGCATATCTCACGCCTGGTCTGATAAATTGTTGTAACTTAATTTGGAGCCACTCTAAAAAATTTTGTATTAATTTTCTGGTTATCGGGACAGTTGTTCAGTCAGTTGGTTTTGGCAGCCTGACAATTATTAAGCATAAGGAGGGGGCAATTTAATTGGTCTGACTTCCAACGAAATTAAATTGAAGCTTTTGGAATGGTTCGTTGAAAATTGCTATAACAGTCTACGTTCTATTCCTCAAGACAACTAATCTTTTTAGCAGCCGTGGCAATTAGTGAAAGCCAAACCATAACCCTGCAAGAATTGTGATAGTCACCGTAGGGCAGTGGGCGGGCACTACGACTATGTACAATATGATTGCAATAGAAGAGAGTTCATTAGTTACCCCGTGCACTTAAAGTGGTGGTATCCTTTTGTGCAATGCGTTTGCGGTTATTTTTTGAAACGCTATAACTTTCGCAATGTTGGGAGTTGCAAAGAGCTTTATACATCGTTTTAAAGGTTATAATCTGTACTTTCACATGAGCTTACAGAACTGGCAAAATTAATAAAAAATAGCAGAAATTTTCTGACAAGCTGACATCTAACAGGATGAATATAGACCAAAAGTTTTTGAACATCGATTTCTCAAAACTGAAGAATGGGCCAAAAGTTCTTTTTGTGCCATGATATGAAGGACATATGGGCCGAGGGACGTTTTCTTGGATTTGGCTCAGCAGGTCTTAACGTTCGAGAAAATCGGCCAAATGCACAGTAACACGATATTTCGCAACTTCGCATTGAGTTTTCTTGCTGCTCAATGTGTTTTAGCCCAAACCAAAAAAAAGCCCTCCGCAGAAGTGCGAATTTCGATTCTGCCGAAAATCTCGAGAATCCGGCGAGTAGGTTTTGAGAAATCGATGTTCGAAACAAAATAATCGCATTTTTGCCAAAATGGTTTTTCGGCCAAATCTCTAGCTGAAAGCAATAAAGTCCGGCTAATAGGCATTCATAAAATGTGCATTTGGACGCTGTATAGATTGAGCATAAATAAGCCAACTTTGTCCTTAACATGTGGCAGTAA
This sequence comes from Trissonchulus latispiculum, assembly GCA_030248195.1. Taxonomy (NCBI): domain Eukaryota; kingdom Metazoa; phylum Nematoda; class Enoplea; order Enoplida; family Ironidae; genus Trissonchulus; species Trissonchulus latispiculum. The sequence continues at coordinate 3,704 of JASAND010006152.1, read as the reverse complement.
TTTTGAAAAAACTGATTTCCTCGAAAATGGCCATTTTTTGACCCTAAAAACAGTTTTTTGCTTATACTGACTTAACCACTGGAGATAGCTCAAAGGTTGTAAGAGCAAAAATGTTCATTTTCGAGTCCTCTTTCCAGGCATACCAACCAATCCCGTGTCTTGTCTACCTACTGGGAGCTTAAGGCCAAAAACCAAAACTTTCTTATCTTTTGGCCTAAAGATACGGGACTGGTCCTAAAATGTTAAAGAGCACGGAAATAGGTTATTTCGTAAGTTTTAGCCCTTTGCGTAAAGGATTAAAACCGTAGGAGTCAAAAATACCCCCAAAGGAAACCAGCACCTTAAGGGGGGTGCACTCTTAGGGTCATTTTTTCGACTTTCTCCGATTTCGCTGATTTTCACATATTTTATTGTACAAATGGTATATTTTAACGAGTTTTTAAAATTAAAGTCGTAACTCTTACGGGTGTCGGGTCTTTCCCTTATCCCCCCACAGCTCCGTAGAAGTACCGATGAAGCAAAATTTGACTGAGTTGAAAAATTTTTTAAAAACTTTAAAATTTTAGTTTGGTAAGGGGGGACCAAGGGGAACCGAAAAATTTTTTGAAAAAAATTGCTGAAAACTTGCGTACAGGGGTTTTCTGGGGTGCTGATCACGAATCTGAAAGCGGTTTTTCTATTCACCTTTTCGTTAGCTCAGGATACGATTACATCTGAAGCTTAAAACTTTAGCTTATATTAAGCTAACGAAAAGCTGAATCGAAAAACTGATTTCAGATTCGTGATCGGCACCCCAGAAAGCCCCTGTACGCAAGTTTTCAGCAAATTTTTTTAGTTCCCCTTGGTCCCCCCTTACCAAACTAAAATTTTTAAATTTTTAAAAATTTTTTTAAATTTTAAAATTTTTGCATTTTCGAAATGAGCAGGTTCGAAAACCTACCTCCACCAAATTTCAACTCAATCAGTTCAAATTGTGCTAAATTGTCATTTTTTCACGTGCGCCAAAAATATCTCCCGACAAACATTGGTGAATCTGGACAAATTATACATTAAAATAATGCTAAAACGTTAGACTCTTTAATTAGAATTTCTCTCAAGTCGCTCTACAAACGTGTAGGCGGGCTTGTAGGAATCTGGTGGGACCGACTGTCTCCCATTATGGCACTGTTTCGTTAGGGCAACTTACTTCAGTTATTGCACTTACTGTTCAACAACAAAGAGTTTCATTAGGGCACTGCACACAGAGAAATTTGCCGTTTTAAAATTTGTGTAAACTGGTAGATAACATAATGTGTCATTGTAGCTTTGTGCATGTATCATCAGTTATTGGTCTCTCTTTAGTAACCATTAATTGTGTGTTTATTGAGTCTGATTTCAAAAATTATGTTTAGGAATTATAATTTCTGATTTGTAATTTTTCTCAATAGACTCGAACAAGTTTGCTTCTTGCATCAGCAGTTCAAGAATTCAGCAAAACTCTCAGCTAATACTTAATATTCAAAGTTTTAAAAAGAACTAGAATCTTTAATTTTAACTAAACTACCTAATTAATCACTAACTATACAATAAACTACATTTATTCGAAATAGTCATCCAATATGACACAATCTTTAGTCTGAAATATCGATGAAACACGTAAAGGATGCCCTAACAGAACGGTGCCCTAATGAAACAGTGCCCTAACGAAATAGACAAAACTACAGAATTTGAAAAGAGTGCCCTAATGGGAAACAATGGTGGGACCCCAAAAATTGGAAGAGAAAATTAATCCTTTAATTGCTCACCTGCTGAGACGCTGGTCTGTATTAAAGAAAGGTGGAAAGGTCAAATGCAAAGGTCAATAGTTTCGGGGCACATCAGATTCTCTAACTGTAAAATTAGTACAAAATATTGTAACTTTCTAAAGCAGTAGTTTAAAAGTTACAGCAATGTTATTAGGTTTTAATATGTTATAATAAATTTCACAACTAAAAGCTAAAGCTTCTCTATAATGCGAATCTCATTCAATGTGCAAGCTGAGGACTCGGGTTTCTCTTCCTACTAGTCAATTCAACAAATGCGGCAAAAAGAGATGCTTAACTTGTGAATTCGTCGACGAGGGTTCTGTCTTAGGCAACGCCTATAATGTTAAACAGTATACTATCTTTAACGATACAGGATTGGATACGCTAAATTGTTGTTCAGCCAATGTTGTATATCTGATCACTTGTGATAGATGCGGTGTGCAATATGTTGGAGAGACTAAACGCCCTCTTCACGTTAGATTTGGCCAGCATAGGAGAGCCATATTCAATAACAGTCATTCTAATTGCAAATTTCTTAAGGATCATTTTGCCAATGAAAATTGTGGGAAAATTAAAATAAAGGCAATTGAAAAAATTAAGGATAACTTATCTGAAACGGAAAAAACTCGATTAAGATTGGAACGAGAAACGTTTTGGATTAAACAGCTTCGCACAAAATTTCCATATGGATTAAACGAAAAACTCCATGGGGAACATTTTGATAAACCAGTTTTTTGTAATTTTAATAAACTTGAAAGATTTAGTCGTAAACGCGGACACCGAAATCCTAGACAACGACGAGACAAAAATGTTAATCCGGAAGAATACTGCGACCAAATTAATAGGAATTTCATTAACGCACCTTTTGAAACGAGGGCAAATCTGTTAAAGAATTTACATATTCTGGATAAGAAATCACTATTCATATTACTTATACATTCAGAGGAAAATAAGTCCTCTAACGCTATGGAAATTATGCACGATTTTTGTAAGTTCAAATTAAATTTGATAGAAACTCAATCAAATAAGCCTAGAAGGAATAATTTTATTAGATTTGAATTTTGCAATAAATTATTCGATAAAATAAATTTTAACAAACTTTTCAAAGAAAAAGAGATATTAAGTCACTGGCCAACAGGGCTGGATATTTCGTTGAGCAGACCATTAACTACGTTTACGTATGGACGTACCCTGTCTCAATTAATTTGTAATTATAAACAAATAGTGTCGGAATTAAATACTAACTATAATTTGTTGACTAACAGTGCATGTGACTGTGCTAATAGCCGATTCAAAGACGTGTATCATAACCATGTAATAACTGGTGATTTAGATGTTATTGAAGATGAGAATCTTAGAAATCTTATGAAATTTGGGGCAAAGCATAGAATGCCTAGCCGACTTAATTTTAACGATGTTAGAAATTCTTTTAAAAAAGGATTACAAGAATTTATCAATAGATTATGCGCAAAATATAATCTTGCAACGTATGAATTTCAGGCTTGGAAAGTTTTATTAACTAAGGTTTAATTCTATGTTAAATGTAGATATACCTTTAGTTAATACTAAAAACAGCATTAGTCTAAACAGAACTATATGTAATGAAGTTGCTAGGATCCAGAGTCAGAAAACGCTCTGCACTCAGGTCTAGTGTCAGAAGTCGCTCTGCACTTGATTACACGGAAGGTCAGCACGTCCACTTATCGAAGTAGACTTAGGCACCGGATCTCCGAAAGGTGGTGTTCCAAAATCAGAGATTCCCTGCGGCCAACCTTTGTAGGGGTCTTCTTTGTGAGTTCGTCTGTTGCACTGGATTCCAGCAGATCAGCAAGACGGGTCAGCACTTGCTTGATTTGATCGCCGGACTGATGATGAGTATTCCAAATCCTGATGATCAGAACTTACCTTAATCGGTCCTGA
>JASAND010006151.1:0-58537 GCA_030248195.1 Trissonchulus latispiculum | reverse complement strand
TGAAATTTTTAAAAAGTGGTCAAATTTGGTATCAAATGAAAGCCCTAAGTGAGGTGAGCAACTTTTGTCATAGAATTGCATGCTCAAAGTGGCTGTAGAGTGCTGTGGTGGGGTGGGGACTTAGGCAATTTTGGGTCAAATATGAAGTTTTCCAAAAGTGGTCAAAATAGTATCTGCTTGCGCATGGTGTTCGAAATATATTATGTTGGTTCTTTTTTGCGCATACATATGTAAAAGAATGGAAAACAAGAACCAAAAATGCTCCTTCGTCGCATGTAAAATACATATGAGTACTCTCAGGCAGGTTGTACAAACACGGAAACTAGCCTGTAAAATGCATATGAGTGGCGTTGAGGTTGTAAATTAAGGAAAACAAGTTGCAACGGCTTAACATATGAGCCTGTCCTACAACGAGGCTCATATTGGCGTCACAGTAGCCTTCTTAAAGATCATCAGGTCATCATATTAAAGAAAAAACGAATGAATAGACATAACATGTTAACATTGTGGCTTGAAAGAAATGGACAGAACGAAGTGAACTGCGACACCTCAAGTTTAACTGTACATGCAAGCTGATGTTTCCCGAAACACCGTGGCACCTACTATTTCCGGAAGCACTATAGTACACCTACTGTATTCTCGGAACACTATGACACACTACTCTCACATACGTAATGCTTTCCCCACATGGCTCTGAGTCAGAGCGCAGAGTGGCATGCCGTATAATGCGTATGCACATTGTCTCAGATACAAGGTGTGTGAAGGACAATTTTGTAATGAAAAGCTTTACGTGCTATTTATATGAAGGTCAAATATCGACAAATTATATTATGACATACGTACGCCAATATGAGCCTCGTTGTAGGACAGGCTCATATGTTAAGCCGTTGCAACTTGTTTTCCTTAATTTACAACCTCAACGCCACTCATATGCATTTTACAGGCTAGTTTCCGTGTTTGTACAACCTGCCTGAGAGTACTCATATGTATTTTACATGCGACGAAGGAGCATTTTTGGTTCTTGTGGACACAACTGATGAAGTTGCATAGTATGACAACCATGCTTCGAAGGGGAGGGGCAGGCGATTCATCCCCAAACAGGTGTTTGTTGTTTGCCACCTCAAGCTCGGTGTTGCCGGTTTTTAGGGCGAAAATTTGGTTCGTCGCCCCTTTCAATTCGCCTGCAGCAGACGTCTTGAATAGCTGACATTCAACATTCTAAACACAAAATCTGATATTCCTTGGTCAGCTGCTACAAACTGCAAAGTCTATTTTGGTTTTCATGTTGGCGTTCTGTGATTCTGTTTTTCAACCTGTTCCCTGTGTATGTGTTATTTAAATTGCCAATGTAGCCTGAAAGTATGTTTCTTTCTATAGTTGCATAATGCTTTAGTTATATGATTAACGTTTAATTTAAATTTTTTAAGTTGGCAGTTGAAATTAGAATTCAATATCGTAACTATATTCCTGGAATTATAAACTTAATTGTCAGGGTTTATTGTTTAGTTTTATTATTGTTTTAATTTTGTTTACTCACTGTTTTAGTGTCTGTTGTTGGAAATTGTAAAGTTTTGTTAATTTGTATGGCGATTTTATGTTGAATTCTTATTAAAAAGTGTTTTGGTAATAGCTAAGTAGTACGGTTTACTAAACGAGCATAGCCGTCGGTAAGTTATATTTCACATAAAAGGAAACATAAACAATGGTTAATACGTCACAAACAGGTAATTTGAACCAACACTGTTATGTAAATTTATATCATGAGGTTTAGGATGCATGCAGCGAAATAACTCTTCTCAAATTTGCGTTGAAGCAAAACCAACCAACCTTTACGTTGGCTTCATCATTTTTACATCAGGTTTTGCTTAAGTTTAAATGTAATGGTCAGCAGGTGATTTTGGCTTCCTCAGTTGTAGTCGGCGACCCACGATAATGTTAGTTTGTTTCAGGCAGAACTTCACTTTCATTCAGTACATTCAGAAATTACTGTTTCAAGCATTCAAAAATAATTTAAATCATAAATTGATAGGCTCATAATGCACATTTTTAACGAAATATAGTTAGTTTCTGTTTCAGTTCCTGAAACATCGCTAAATGAAAGTGAACAATAAATATGTACAGCAATTAAGCTATCTATGTGACATGTATACTATTTTACACAGTCTTAAAGTATATGCTTGATTATGCAACCAACTGAAATTGTCAGTGACTGTAGCCAACACTTCTCATTGGTGAGCTCTGATAGGAACTTGGTCCTCCAGACGGCTGGTTATGATTGCCTGAATTCCCATGGGCTCCCATGAACGCTGAAATCACATCCACTGGGAGTGGGAAAATGATGGTGCTGTTCTTTTCAGCAGAAATGGCCGTCAGGGTCTGCAGGTAGCGCAGTTGTAAGGCCGCTTGTGACTCACCAAGAACGTCGGCTGCGTCCTTGAGTGCACGACTGGCCCGTTGCTCACCTTCAGCGGCAATCACCTAAAACATTGATTTCTTGCAAGCTCTTTTTGGTCTATTATATATTATTTTTAGGTTTATAAAGAGGACAGTGGTCACCACGCTTGAGTAGAGTAGCTTAGTAACGACAGCCCGAGCCAAAGTTGTCCAGTTTGTCTTTCCCTGTTTATTGGAATGTGGAAACAGTCAGATACTCTAACTGTTAGTTGATCCTTTTTCTACTATCACATCCGAAAGCTCAACAACGCCAGTTGAGTGTCAAATTTTAACCATTTAATGCAAATATTTAGTCAATCATCTCCACTAAAACCATCGCCCCTGCTACGTACAGCCGGGGCAGGCGATTGGTAGTATCAGTTGCAAATGAGTAACATGTACCTTGGCTCTAGCTTCACGAGCAGCTTCTGCCTCAGCTGCCATCGCACGCTGCAGCTGCTGAGGGAGTCGAATATCCTTCACTTCAACGCGCTCCACTTTAACACCCCACGGATCAGTTGCGTCATCCAGAGTGCTCTGAAACAAAAGTTCATACTATCTGCTGTAATATCCAACAGTTAGGTAACCTTAGTTTCAATTTTGATATTTAGATGTTTAGGTAAAAGAATCTGTACCTTAAGATAGGTTGATACCTGCATTAGTGCTGATATTCCTTCTCTGTCAGAAAGCATCTCGGCCAAAGTTTTCATACCAAGAATGTTTCTGAGCGTGGTCTGTGCCAGAAGTTTGGTACTCAAAAAGGAATTCTCAACGTTACAGACAGAAACCACTGCATTGCTGATGCGGAAATAGACTATGGCGTCCACCGTGATTGTCACAGAATCTTTAGATAAAATCTAAAAGTATAATACATATATCCATTTTTGTCATTTTGTCGACTTTTTCCGTTTTAGCTGATTTTTGCATATTTTATTGTCCAAACGATATATTTTAACATTTTAACAACTTTTGTAAATTGAAGTACTAAGTGTTACGGATATTGAGTAATTTTACCTCAAAGTTGAGATGTGTTAAACATACATAGGAAGAAAATTTGAAAAGTTGTGAATTTTTCACGTTCGCCAGAAAAAAATCACGATTGGCAAAATAGATCCGCTCAAACTTTATATCATATTAATTCCATGTTTCCGAACTGTAATAAAAATTCATTAAATGTTAAAGACGTAATTTAAAATTCTGATTTATGCAAATCACATTTTGGAAGCATGTAATTAATATGACATAAGGCTTGGACGGATCCATTTTGCCATTTGTGAGATTATGATTCTAATTTATGATTCTAGTTCAATCTTTCTGCCTCTTTGTCCGAAAACACAACGCTAAAACGAACACCTGAAAATTTCCGGCTCATTGACTGACAATCAGACTCACGCTAAGTTTAACAACCCTTTCTTTTATAGTTAGAAACTTTTGCACAATAACAGGGTACTCAAGACTACAACACCAGATATTTTGTTGTCGAGTACCCAGCTTCAACATTTTAACGTTGACCTGGATATTTGCATTGAATGATTGCTTATCCTAAAGATAAATATTGGACAGATAATTTGTATCGCCAGTAGTACGCACTGTAGAGTTAAAGAACGAACAGACCGTTGGAGGTTAAGTAAAAATTTGCTTACATTTGGGTAATGCGCTCAGTAACAGTCATTTGGATTAAAATAGCTTTTAAATTGCATTTAGGTTTATGATACTCAGCTCCGCGCTCACCCTGGATCAATCAAAATTAGCACAATGGGGAGCCTGCAATTAGGCTCCAACTGGTGCCAACAAACCTGCAAATTCTCCTGTGCCAACACTCCTACAAATTCATGGTCTATGACGCGGTGGTCAGCTCATCGGGGAAAACATTTCGATCAAAGCTAAGATTATGGAATTTTATATTATATGTTACTTATAAAATATTATATTTTAAATTTTCATGACATATTAGATCATATCAAAGCAATAGGCATGGGGGGTGGAAAAGGTCCCTCTGTGTCTATTGTGCATAAAATATAACATAAAATACTCAAAATTAAAGCATTCACATTTAATTTGTCTGTTTTATTTCTTATTGCTGGTTCAGTAGAGACTTCAACTCATGTGAAGTTCATACTGCATTCGCAACCAGCTTAAATTAATTTTTAACACAAATGGTTAGATAATTGCTCTGAAATGTTGTACTCAAGAACACACAAATCGACACTTGAGTTGACTGCGGAGGAATGCAGAGGTACTCCGCTTTCGCAACTCAAAACACGAAACTTCAAAATTGTCTGTTGCCTGCCGGCAACAAATTTGTTTAGAGCATAGGCATGGTGCAGCCGCGCCAGAAAAATCCCCCCATAATTGTTTTGTACTTATCCGAGATTTTCAAGGAGTTGGCCAGTCAAGGGGGGAAACCCCTTTGAATGGAGCTGACGGGTGGTCAGGATCCAGTGAGTGTATCGTGACCACTTCTGCCCCGGCAGTAGCCTTGCCTTTGCCTCGGGTAATTGCATTTGCAATTATTCAACGCCAGACTATGGACCCTGAGCAAAATGAGTCTGGCGTTACCCCTATCGCGAAAGCAACTGGGGTGTGGCACTACAAGGAAAAAAACTGTAACGTCAAGTTACTCAATAACTTACGACTTTAAATTTAATCAGCCGTTAAAATATACCGTTTGGACAATAAAATATGTAAAAATCAGCAAGATCGGAGAAAGTAGAAAAAATGAACAAAAAACTGACCCCCATTAATTTAATTGTATATCAGTCAATTCTGGTCCATTGTTTAATCTGTTATGCATTAAGCTATGCTTAACCAATCGTTTTATTCTTATTTCTTTGCCAAAATAACTCTTCTATCAATCAAAGATTCTTAAAGTTACCTCTTGTGGTGGCACATCGAATGAAATTGTCCTCATGTCTACTTTTCGATATGTGTCAATGCATGGAATAATAAAGAAGAGACCTAAACGGGGACATGAAGATATTGAACTATTGCAAATAATTCATCGCAAGAATTACCAATGATCCCGCTTAAGTTAACTGAGCAAAGTGCAATTAGTTATACTTGAAGAATAAGAACAGCATTAGTACATGGCACACATACACACACACACACACACACACACACACACACACACACACACACACACACACACACACACACACACACACACACACACACACACACACACACACACACACACACACACACACACACACACACACACACACACACACACACACACACACACACACACACACACACACACACACACACACACACACACACACACACACACACACACACACACACACACACACACATATATATATATATATATAAATTTAGTCATTGATTCGCCAAAAATATATATTTGCACCATTTGAGATACTTGCCTGGTCCTTTGGCGCCTCCAGCCACAATTCTTCCCAGTCGAAAGATTACAGCTCGTTCGTACTCTTGTACCATCTGAAATTGCAAAGCTTGCTTTATAGCCTGACCGGTCTTTAGCGCAAGCAAATTGATTAACTTATTAATTATTACTTATTAATTTTTTAATTAATTTAATTAATTAAAATTAATAAACTTGTGTTACGTAAGATTCTTTACCTTAAAACAGGCGCAAAGTGAGAATGGGAAAGTTAGTACAATCACGAGCATGGACAAGGCCATCAGAAAGAATTCACAGAATCCACCGGACTCATCGTCTACTGCAACAAAATTATTGCGACTGTTTGTTGTTATTTGTTTTGACTTTTTAATTGCATGAGAACCGAATCATTTGGGACGGTTCACGGTCGTATAGGCAGAGCAACGGAGAAGCGGAGAACTGGAACAGATGAACAGGGGAAGAGCCGGAGCCAAAAGATTGAAAGATGGAGGGATGAATGAACTGAACGATTTCTCCGCTTTCTTCTTGCACGCTTAGCTTTCTGAGGAATATTATTATGTCAAAAAAGTTCCTTGTGGTTTTTACAGTATAAGCGCAAGCAAGTAAGTAAAGTAAACATACCGCTATCCTTTCTGATTATAGCACTGCGTGGAGTTGACATGGCAGTGTTGCCTCCACCATTATTAGATCTGAAAATATCGAAATTATTTGTAAAATTTTGGATTTAAATTACCACTTTTGTCTTAACAGCATCAGTGCCCCGAAAAGTTTGGTTCCGGGCGGGATCATAACCCGCATCACAGTTTGTGCTGTGCGCTAACGGAGCACAGGTAACCACGTTTGAATGAGGTTGTACCACTTTTTCACGTCTATTTTAAGAAGAAATCTTTAATCTAGCTAATTTATTAACGAACAAATAGTTGGAGCAATATATAGAAAACATAAATATAATCTCAAGTTCAATTCATTAAAATATAAACTCACTGCTCGAGCCCACTTTGATGCATTATGTACTTTCCTAATTAAAAAGTGTCCAGACTAACCACCTAAAATTTACAAAAAATGAAGGTAGCTTTGTTCGCTGGCGAACAATTTCCACAATACTCATTATAATGTGAAAGTAAACTCAAACTGTTAAAAATGTTAAAATCTTTGCTAAGCTTTTTAAGTCCAACCTCATTAGGATAAACTATCAGTCACGCATTGATAAACGCAAACATTCGAATAAATCTCCGCACTAGTGGACTTTTGGAGCAAAATGCAAAAATTCCAAAATGTGCAGATGCATACAAATGCGGATTCAAAGTTATAAAAGTTACACAAGTTTGCATACGTACATGGCAGAAAAGTTTTAAAACTGGCTTCCCCTCTACTATAAATAAATATATACTATTCTATGAGTAATAGATTGTGTACATTTTTTGTTGACGTCAAGTTCTTACTGAGTAAAATTGAGTGCAGTTACGTCAATAATATATCCAGTTGCATGCCAGAAAAGTTAAACAATAAGTATAGTTGCGCAATAGTTGGTATCTTGTGACTAACTACACCGATGTAGAGATTTATAGTTGAGACGCAGAACCAGTAAGAGAACCAACTTGAACCTAGTAAATACGCAGTCAACTAGGCTTCTACCTGGATTAATCGTTAATTGACTCTCTTCTGCTCTGACAAAAAGGTTTTGAAAAGTAGGCTTACATACGAGACTGCATTAAATTAGCACTGACTGACTGAATCAGTTTAAAATGTTAAAGTTTACTGAGTTAAACTGGGGAGAAAATAAACTATAGCTTACAGAACAACATTGCCTTACAAATAACACTCAGGCTTTGATCATACAATAGCAAATTCTTGTTACAGACGATGCCACGTTGAAAAATTCCAGCTACTTACGTATTTTAATTCTGGTGGTCATCAAATGAACAAATTAAGAAATGAGTATATAATGTAATTTTGAGGAATGTTTTTGAAAAATGTTGAATATTTTTAATCAAAAATACTAATTGATGATACTAATCTATTAACAGAGCAAAAGTCAAGAGCGGCAAGGGGACAGCAGAAACCGACTAAGATCTAAACCAAACAGGTGCTGAAAATTCTCCTGACAGGTAATCGGACAGACACTAGTCAGCTTTTGTTGTGCTTTGTTCTGACGTTCTCTATTTGTAACACAAAAACTGACTTCCCACGAAATAATTCCTGACCGAATAATTGTCTGTTTCTAACCTTAATGTTCTTGCAACAGAAACCAACAATAAAAGGAGCCTAATTTTGAGTGTAAAAACCTGTTTTTCATTTTTAAGATTAAAGACTTTGCGAGGGATAAGGTGAGAACGGGTTTAGGTTTAACTTTATCTTAAAGGAAAACGGGGAAAATGTTATATGCCATTAAACTGATCACATTTAGAGCAGTGGAAACCTTCATATGATATTTCTTCCATTTTGTTTACACGATTAACAAATTCATGAATTCATTTTCTATTCTTGTTTGTAGAAACTGTTTGAACATGAAGGCTGGCAGGGAACTCAAACCCGATATCTGATACTCCGATCAATAATGGACTGAAACTTTCCTCCCCCTTTTTTCCCGAAGGATCGCGCAGTCTGGCTGAAGCATGCGTTCATCTGTTCAGTCATTTTCTAGGATTTCTTAGATTGTTCAAATCGAAGGTGTGCTCATACTTTGTAGAATTTATAGGAGGAAGAACTTCACTCAACACAGTTTTTACCTTACAGTATTTATGGTTTTTGCAAAATAAATTTGTCTATGAGGATATTCCTTACCATATACCTACCTTCATCACGTGTTAGCTTTGGACAAAACAGGGAGTGATTCAGGACGCGCGGGCTCTGGATTGTAGGTTTTAGGTGTCCTAAACTTGATGATTTTTGCACTTCTACTGTTAATTGTCAGCAGTTCGACGAAATTTCAACTTTCATGCTTTTGATTTGAGGACCCGGCCTGCAATTCTTGAAAATTTGAGACCTGGTTAAAGATTTGCGATGGCAATCTGGCTTGCAGCACACTTTCTGCCATTTCCTGATCCTAATTTTGACATTCAGTTCAGCTCAACCATTAATGAACAAGCGCTTGTTGTGCTACGGTTTTGATTTTAGTTTTGGTCTTTCACTGATAGATTAGTGCCATTACTTATGTTTTCCATAAATTGTGATGTGATGTAGATAAACTGGACGTGCTCCCCAACATAAATAATAAAAATAAGATAAGCGAATCGTAGACTCGCCCTGCCACTCCCCTATTTTATTTTGATTATTTATTTTATTTATCGTTATCTTTATTAAACTTCAGAATATATTTTCTATAAAAGACAATGATCTAGGACAATTGCAATTATCAAATCATTTCGCAAATATAATATAAATAACCCGATTTTTTTCTGGGGTATATGAGCGGTCTTTGATAGGTATAACCAAGAGTGCGTAATTGCACTATATATAAGAAGAAACGTAAGCCACTAGAGGGCTCCTCTTCTTGGCATTGCGTAACGGTGCTCCGACCACAATACGCGAATGTTCCCCCGTTTGGTGGGGGGTAGCTCTCTTCGACAAAGCATACCCCCCTCCGTTTGGTGGGGGGGTAGCAGAAAAGAGGTCCCCGTTTGGTGGGGGGGGGGTAGCCAACAGCCAATCAGATTGCAGAGACCCCCTCCCCGTTTGGTGGGGGGGGGGGTAGAGCAGAGGATTACGGTAGCTTTTGTTCTATTCGCAAATGGGTCCCCGTTTGGGGGGGGGGTAGCAAAGAGAGGTCCCCGTTCGGTGGGGGGCAGAGTTGGAAGTGGGTCGAAATTTCGTGACCCGCGGGTACCCGCGACCCGCGGCCTCTGACCCGCGACCCACGACCCACGACCCGTGACCCACTGAGATTTTGACGACCCACTTGACCCACTTCTTTAATTTGGATATTTTCACATATTTAAGTACTCTAAAGCATGCATCGAGCAAAATTAACCTTTTAGACATGAACATAGTGAAGTATTAAAACTTTCAAAAAAATTTGGCAAGTTCAAAGCTAGCTCCACTAGATTTCGTCTTCGTTTTCGGTAGTTCTGAGCAAGCTATGCTATCGCAAAAGTATTGGGTTGGGACCTCGATCTGTCACTAGAGTCAGTATTTAGGCTACGTTATGAAGATAAATTGTATTTGCTTGTAGCAATTTCATAAAAGTTCAGCCCCCATTCTGGTTTATTTTTTACAGCTCCGTAAAGTCTACCGCAGGAGTATTTATGTATTACTGTACTGTCCAGTCCCAACTTGGATATGGTAGCAAACTACCATTTTAGTGGTTTATATCATACACATATTAGTACCAATAGTACATAGCATATACAAATTAAATTCGGAATGATCATAACTCGTTGAACTGTGTCAAAATTTTAAGCTTCACATGTAAATATCTACTGGAGGAAGCAGTTTTTCACGCTCTGCAGGCTGTAGTAAGCTATCAGCATTGTTTTTACAGAAACTGTCTGCCAGAAAATCTGTGGCATTAAAGGCTTTCAGTGATAATAAAATATTTATGCCAATGAGCAGGTATGTCAGGGAAATATTAAGGTACTGAAATATTTTGGACTGAAGATTCAAGTCAGATTCAATAGAAATAAACAATTTTATCATAAAAGCAATATCCGCATTCAAAAGAGCCAAAAGTTAAAGAAAAATTGAAAATTTAACATAAATTGTAAATTTTCTGGTGAAATTAGCCCAAAATTTAGCGAAAAATTGGTATGAACAAAAATAACTCTTGACCCACTCTGACCCGCGGGTACCCACTGACCTGAAAGTCGACCCGCGGGTACCCACGACCCGCGGGTACCCGCGGGTACCCGCGACCCACTTCCAACTCTGGTGGGGGGTATGCAAAAGGGGTCCCCGTTTGGTGGGGGGGTAGACAAAAGAGGTCCCCGTTTGGTGGGGGGGTCGCCAACAGCCAATCAGATTCATCCAATCTTAGCCTAACTTGGCGACCCCGCCCAAACGGGGACCCCATTCTGCCTACCCCCCCCACCAACACGGGGACCCTTTTGCAAACCCCCCCCACCAAACGGGGATCCCTTTTACATACCCCCCCCACCAAACGGGGACCCCTTTTGCATACCCCCCCACCAAACAGGGAGGGGGTATGCTCGTCGACCCCCCCCCCCACCAAACGGGGGAACATTCGCGTATTGTGGTCGGAGCACCGTTACGCAATGCCAAGAAGAGAAGCCCTCTAGTGGCTTACTCTTCTTCTATGATATTAAGGAATAAATTATGGACTCTTGGTATAACTTTACTTTTTCAGCATCATAAACTGTCTGTGCCACAGTAACAATGGAGGAATCCTTATTACTGATTTTACTAATTCAACTGTTGAACTGGACTGTGGCTCAAAATTGGACAGAAGCCTCCTTTTCTCCACTTTCCTTTCTGACCACTTTCAAGCCTTCAACTGTCGGTGATAATATCAATCACGATGTCGCACCTGGATTAATTTTGGGTAAATGTCTTCCTTCTAAAAATTGTCTTACAAATGACATTATATATTTACACAATCACAAATCACAAGTCACAAAAATAACAGTATGAAGCAGAAGCAGTATCGTTTATGAGTCTAGATATTAATTGATTAATTATTGTTGTCTATTGTCTTAAAGATAATCATGGATTGCAAGATTATCTGGTTGTGGCGAAACAAGACGAACAGTGGAAGAAGAATAGCACTTATCGGAAGGAGATAATTGAATCGTTAAGAAACTCAGAATTTAAGATTGTAGCAAATATTGTAAGTGTTTTGTTGTAATTATGTAATGCTGTAATTGTAATGATTAAGTGATATTGGTTGGATGGAAGTACTATAAGATCACCATTGGCACACGTGTAATGTAATAACTTCAACACTGAAAACGTTATCCAGACTCTTATGAAGTTTTGTAACAAACTACGGAATTTTCATATTTCTTACAAACGCTTTCATGCTGTCAGTCCCGCTTTTATTATTTTTTCAAGACTAACTTTTGTATTTTCTAATTTTACTATAGAGTCATACAAACTTGCTGAGTTATCTGTGTCTGGGCTGGGAAATAGACTAGATTCTTGTAGATTTTTGCCATTTACTATCATACTCATGCATACGCTTGAAATTTCTTTTTATTCAATGTGCTCGAAACTCAACATTGACGGTGGGGTTTTTAAAGATGGATCCTGCCATTTTCAGTACTCACATTTATACTTCACTGAAATATTATGTAACAGTAATGATTTGTAATAGCTGGTTTGAAATAGAAAGATTGTCCGTAAATGAAAAGAACTAATGTTAAAAAGAATAGAATAGAATAAAAATTCTTGTATTAATCTTCTTAAAATGGCATAACTGCATCGTAACTGCTAATTTCTGTTAAAGGAGCCTCCATATGTGAATTATGTTAATCTAACGCCAGAATACAAAAAGGAATTAGGATATGGTCCGGGAATTATTATGGAAATTTTGGTGGAGTTGCAAAAGAAATACAATTTTTCGTAAGTCATGTTTGCTTCGCTGCTTTTCATAACTTTTAAATTCCTATTTTCTTATTTATTCCTTATATATTCGTTGAAACACTGGTTAAAGTACGCTGAAACACGTTGAAACGTTATAATAAATTTTGGTTAAAATTTTATTAGACTGATTTTGTGCTTAGTCTTACTTTAGTTATGTTTTTCTTGAACCACCGATGAATTCTTACAATCAAAGCGTCTGGGGTGAAAAGCTGGACAATGGTTCTTGGACAGGAATGTTTGGGATGCTTCAAAGAGAAGTAAATTATTTCCTCATTTGCTAATTTAAGAATTCGGATTTCAATTTGGGGACTGGACAAACTTTGCCAAACCAAAATGGCTATAACTTAATCAGCATCGACTTGATTGCACTTTAATGAGTTGCTGTTTATCTCAACAAAAACCAAATCGTTTAGCTCAAATCTGGATCCGCTGGGCATAATATTAAATTTTGAAGTATAATTGAAGTGTACGGGTCTGCAAGATGTGTAAACAATATTTCTTTAAATTTTGTAAGCAATTGCGAAACCAATTAATACTATAAGTGGAACTTGCTTAAAGTTATGCTGTTTAAATTTGAGCCTTTTTAGGATGCTGACATCATGGCAGCTGCAGCGATCATTCGATACGATCGATGGACAGCTGTGGACTACACTTTCTCCTTTACCGATTCGATAACTGGGATGCTGATCAACGCCCCTGATCAGTACGAAGAATATACTCTGATGATCGTGACTCGACCCTTTCGCGAGGAGGTCTGGAAGTACATCGCTGTCAGTATCGTGATCTCTGGTCTGGTTCTGAAGGCCTGTTCCTGTCTTCTCTCCGACGCAGAAAATCAGTTCACATTCATCAGTTCCATATGGGTCTTCTTTTCTGTTTTTGTACAGCAAGGTGCAGTTGTTAGACATTAACTGTGTTTGATGAAGGTAGAAAAGCCGAAAAATTGCAAAAATGTCATAAATGAGTTCCAGAAATAATGGAAGAACAACATTGGTTTCAACCTGTCTGAGTTGCTGATATTTAACACCACTACTTAGCAATATTATGCTTCAGTCTGACTGAACCGCGATCAATGTCGATGGCACGGTGACATTTTCCCCATAGGCATGATATCCGTCTACTTTCATCAGTCAGAATCGTATTAGTCAGAATTTCGTTAGTTATAATTTTATTAGTCAGAATTTAAATTTTGAAATAATATAAGTTGAACTTTCATTTGTCAGAATTTCATAAGACAGAATTTTATCAGTCAGAATTTCATTAGTCAGAATTTCGAAAGTCAGAATTCCATTTTTCTTGTTTCTTCAAAACTTTGCATGTTGCTGCACAGTCTTAAGACCTTTCCCGATAAAGTAGGGGAGAGTAGTTAGAGCAGAGCTAAAATCAACTCTTTTGTAGCTCTTAACAATTCCTCAAAAAGACCATTGATGATTTGGGCCATACCAAGACTACATAATCCAACAGTTATTACGTATACCTACTCTTCGCCATTCTGATTCTTTTAGAATTCAAACAAAACAGCCTATCGTCATTTCCTGTCTGTAAAATGTAGCTAGGTGTACGCGGAACCAATCCAGTTGTTGGGGGAACTCTTTTGAAAAGAAAGTTTTGCTCGTTGCTGGTGGTAGAGCCAAGACACATATTTGTGTCGACTAGAAATCATTTTATGAAATTATCATCAAGATCAGCCATCTTGTTACACTTTACGCCAGGAAGAACTGTGCTTTTCTGCAAAATTCTGACAAACGAAATTCTGACTAATGAAATTCTGACTAATGAAATTCTGACTTATGAAATTCTGACAAATGAAAGTTCAACTTATATTATTTCAAAAACCTAAATTCTGACTAATGAAATTCTAACTAATGAAAGTTTGAAAAGTTAGTTTCTGACTAATGAAATTCTGACATATGAAATTCTGACTACTGAAGATAAACCATGATATCGACTTCGACTGTAGTAAATAATCGAAGAAAGAATTTAGTGATAGTGTTCGCTTATTATTATCCTTTGACGAAAAATCGAAAAATCAGTATAAAATTTTTGTTAATTTAATTTGAGCTTTCTAAAGCCGAAAAGCAATGGCACACTAGAACACTGGGCAACGCAACACAGAAACAGTAATATGTTTATTTAAAAGGACCAGTTGACTGTTTAACAAGCAAGATTTTATGCAAAAGGTTCTGTTTCCGGTCGGACATTTAAGTAATTGTAAACCTGCTGCGCAGCTAATTATTTTATAAGGAGCTCTTACTTGCTTACAACAGAAAATACACGTGCAAAACATTGTCTGAACATTTTCCCTAAAGTTGAGGAATTCACTCTTATGCCGCAAATGAAGTTCAAACAATGCAGGATTAGATAGCATTTGTTTCTGTAAATTCCATGTATTTGAGAAATCGCTGGTGTCCTGTTAAGATCAAGAAGTTTGACTTTAACTATGAGTCATCCTTCAGAGCAGAGAATAGTCTTTTCCGAATCCAACAATACACGAGCAAACGTATATGCGTAATATCTACATGAATCGGAACACGAAGTTCTTCGGAATTAAAGAAAAGATTGCACACACAAATCATGCAATCCCTATCTTAAACCATTGTTTACACGCAATTACGGTGAGGAGTATCTTTATCAAGAAAAATGTGTGTGAGTCCCGGGGATCGAGCAAATTTAAGAGACCTGCTGCGCTGAGGCGCAGCAGGAAAAAGACCAGATAAATTTGACTAGGCAAGCTTAAACCCTTGTTTGCAGCAGGTCTCTTATGTTTGCTAATGCAGAAATCGTTTTTGCAAAAAAGTTCTTCACAATTCTAGGATTGCCAACACAGCCCAAGTCCTGGACATGTCGTACAATGCTGGCAGCCTGGTGGTTGAGCGCCCTCACGTTGGTGGCCACATTTACTGGCAATATGGTGGCTCTATTCGCGGTTGAAAAGGCCGTCTATCCCTTTATGACGCCGGAAGGTTTTCTGGAAGATGTTAAGGGAGGTTGGCAGGTCATCATGCTTAATGCCTCGGAAACCAGAGATCGATTCCTGGAAGTAGGTGTCTATCTAAATTCCAAAGTGTCATCATGAATCTACCCTGGAACCTCAAATAAAATAAGTAGATCGTAGAGCGTAGAGGAAACTAAATCTTACCAGCTTTATTCAGAAACAACTAATTCGGTTTTGGAGTAAACCTGATCCTCGCACTAGTAGCGATTCTTTCTATACAACTGAATTTTTGCCTGTCAGCTAAAAGTTTGGACTTTTCGCAGGTTCAAGTTTTTTCTTTATTTCTTATTCTTTTCTAGACTTCCAAGACAAGCATCTATCAAGAATTGTGGTATTATTTTCATGATAAAGGTCGTCGGGATTATGTCAAGGATTTGGCTGATGAAGGAATGACTAGATTAAAGAAGTTTGTTTACTTCAAATTAATAACTTAAATGCTGTTTAATACAATTTGTTCTACTCTATACAAACAATATACAATACACAATAGTACATATGTTGTACAAATTGTCGATAAACTTTAACTTGTGTTTAGAACATATCGAAGTGTAATTCTGGCTGACCGAGAATATCTAGAAGTATTGGCATCAACAGATTGCAATGTGGTCGTTTCGAACACAGGGATCATCCCAGTTTACTACGCAATTCCTGTTAGAAAAGGAATTCCAGGCCTGAAGGAATTGATTACGGACGAGTAAGATTAATCCTGTTAAACTTCAGCTATTACAATTCACAAGTACAAGCACAGGCCCAAAATCCGGATTCTGGGGGCGAGGTCCAGGTCGGGGGGGGGTGACAACCCCCCAAACCCCCCAAGCACATGTATGGTCACTGCAACAGTGAAAGCTTAACAAGTTTAGTTACTATTAATTAAACTTTCCTATCGTTTCTCATGGAATTATCAAATTAATTGAGCCATTAACTACCAAGAGTACATAATAACTAAGAGTGTGACAAGCGTGCCACTATTAGTTATTAGGCCGCAGACATCATCTGCACAATAACGGCCTACCCCCCCCCCCCCCACAACTGAGTACCTACTAGTGTTGTGCATTGGCCGGTGCGGCCATGGCCAAGCCATTGGCCGTTGGCCGAGAAAATCTCGGCCAGTTGGCTTGGCCGGCCATTGGCCGTTGGCCGGCCAACGGCCAATGGCCAACGGCCAATTGGCTGGCCGTTGGCCGTTGGCCGATGGCCGGCGATGGCCGTTGGCCGGCCAACGGCCAGCGGCCAACGGCCAACTGGCTGGCCGATGGCCGGTGATGGCCGTTGGCCGGCCAACGGCCAACTGGCTGGCCGTTGGCCGTTGGCTGGCCAATGGCCAAGTGCTGGCCAAGCTCAAATTTACTGATCTTGTGCGATATTTAATATTTAATATTTACTTATATTTAATTTATTTATATACGATATTTACTGATATTTAATTTTGCTGCATAATATCGTAAACATGTTGCTGAATAAACGTTACATTAGATACAGCACTACAGATTTTCACTTAGATGTCGACAATTTATATAGTTATTAGCGTTATTTTACAATTAAATTTGCTAATTGCATGCAAATTTTAAGTGTGCTAACAACGTAGTTTTTAAAAATGTCTGGCGGTGAACGTCTCATCACTTTATTGCGGTCCTCCAGCAAAATTAAAACAGAGTTATAGCGGGTTGGAGCTAATGTTTGGAAAAACTATTTTACAAATATTGTAAATTGTAAATTGTACTATTGAAATAAAGTTTAATTAAGTTGACGCCTAATTAAGCACGGTAGACGAATAGAAATAGTAAATTCCACCTCGCCAACGTTGACAAATAGCTAAAGAAGTCCCAATAGCTTACGGCCAAGAAACATCCAACGGCCAACGAGCGGCCAACGGCCAGCCAAATGGCCGTTGGCCGTTGGCCGGCCAACGGCCAACGGCCAATTGGCCGGCATTTCAAACTCCGGCCAAGCCAAGCCAAGCCAACCATGGAAATTTTCGGCCAATCCCAACACTAGTACCTACCTACCTAGTGACCCCCCACAACTGAGTACCAGGTACACAATTGTGTACCATCACATTCTTGTTGTATGTTTACATGTTGAAGCCAAAAACATTCTATTAGCAGCTGGCCACTTTCCAGCTTCAACACGTAAACATACAAGCGAGTGGTGGTACAGTACACAATTGTGTGCCTGGTACTCAGTTGTGGGGGGTCACTGTCACTAGGTACCCAGTTGTGGGGGGGTAGGTCGTTATGGTGCAGATGATGTCTGCAGCCTAATAATTACGAGTGGGACAGTATGTCTTTGTCACACTCTTAGTTATTATGTACTCTTAGTGATACCAATTAAGAGTGCGTAAATACCAAGAGTACATAATAGATAAGAGTGTGACAGCTAGCAGGTTCTCTGTTATCAACTGCAGGTACATGCCGTGTTCGCTAACGGCTGAGCCCCCCCCCCTCCACAAACGTGTATGCTCACTTCAAAGAAATTAGAACGATATCTGTGCGTGCTAAAGCTCGCAACAGACGCACATTGAACCAACTGAGTAGTTGTGTTTTCGAGCTTCAGCATGCAAGCGTAGCGGCCAAATTTGTTTGAAGTGAACATACACGTTTGTAGGAGTGGGGTCAGCCGTTAGCGTGTAGAGCATGTACCTGATGCTGATAGAGAACGTGCCAGCTGTCACACTCTTATATATTATGTACTCAATGGTAATACATAAGAGTTTGTATAACTCATACTATTTTTTCAACTGAAGATTAATTCCTACATATAGATGAGAGCACGCTCTGACGTGCATCGTGCTACAAATTATTTCTAGCACGCTGCAGCGTGCTACAAATAATTTGTAGCACGGAGATTACGTAATTTCGGTACGTGATCTTATCTCGATAAAAATTATATTTTTGCATTTTAATGGCTTTTAAACACGATGTACATATTTTTGGAACGAAAACTAGGTAAATATAGTCGGGGTACTTATCTCGGTAAAATCAACATTTTATTTATTTTAAAGGTTTTAGCCGTGGTGACAAAGGTTTTGTGCCTTATTCGTTATACAAGTACTTTGTAGCACGGTTTTGCATTCATAGTTTTGTGAATTCATCGGGCGGGAAGCCCTTGTGCGCGACACTCGTGCGCTTCGCGCACTCGTGTCGCATACTCGCTCGGAGCTTCCCGCACGATGAACGTACATATCTGTGAATGCACTAAAAATCGTGCTACAAAGTATACATGACGAACCTCATGTAGCGCAGTGGTTTCTTACTGCGCTACAAGTGGAGGATTATGTCACGTCTAGAGCTTGAACAACAAATAAGCTCTAGCACCCCTATTTCAAAAATCCCTCCTGGGCAATTTACCGAGATTGCCAAGGGGTGACCGCCTCTCTGGTGGAGCTACCGCACACCTCCATTACGGCGGAAATGGTAGTACTCTTGTAGAACACCTCGGGCAATTACTATGGCAATTATTCAGTGTCAGCCAGCATCCCTTTCCTTCAAAAATGCATACCTACATTCTAAGCTGGCACTACCCCTAACCAACCAGAGCACCGACTGGGGTGAGATGGGTCCGCGTTTTGGCACATGGACTGTGCATTGCAAGCATAAAGGCCTCACGTAGTACCTAACCGGTGACAAGCAAATGGCAAAAATAATGGATTTTCACTTAGTGACCTCACTACGTAGTTGTTTTAGGATTCGCCAGTACGTAGAAAAAGGTTTTATCGTGAAGTGGATGAACGACTACCGTTATCATTTGGCTGCAACCAGAGGCAATCATTGCATTTATCAGAATTCGGTTTCAGCCCGAGGCAATGCCATCAGTATGACCCAGGCCCAGGGAGCGTTTTGGATTCTGGTTGCTGGCATGGTAATGGGGTTCAGTGGTCTCTTCTGGGAATATATCAGATACGTCTTTGAGGTCATGTGCGGTATGTTCACCAAAAAGGATAAAAATAAACCTAAAACTCCAGCACCAGAGTTGAATGGATATGGAGCACAGTTTGGAGCAAAATTTGGCATGGAAACTACAAACCAGGTTGAAACCCGTGAGCCCGTGAAAAGCCCGACAGAGTCAAATATATCGTTCAGAAATGGATTTAACCGTTCTGCAGAATTTATTTTGGCACATCCGGATTAAAATGGCCAGTGCTGAGACTATTTCATTGAACGTTACGTTTTATTTGTGTTTGTTTGTCTCTTTGTGATGCTGTATCGTATTAAACTTAATTTCTTAACAACTCTGTTCACTTTTCTGAATTGCTTCAACTCCGTTAATTTTCTGAATTGCAATGTAATACAATGTAATACAAACAAAAGAATGGAAAAATTGAAAGACTGAGCTATAACGTTTGACACTACAGGGGACTGCTTCCAGCCCACCTCCCCGCCCTCCTTTCAATATTTTGCTAACGTTAGAAAGAATAAATATGTACCATATCTGCATCAACCGGGATTTTAGAAAGTTTGTTCATGGCCGGTGCAATATAGTAGAGGTTTGCTCTAGGTAGCGACGGTGCTATATTAGTCGACGTTTGGTCATGGTAGCGGCGACTATACCTTTAATCCGAATAAATAAGTCTAATTCGGTAAATTCAGCTTTAAGCCTTTAGCCGAAGAGGAAGCAATAACTTTAATGGTATGGTATTCTTAAATAAACTTGTCATTAGATATCATTACATATATAATCAAAAAATGAAGTAAAGCTGTAAAGCTGTGAAGTAAAGCTGCATTAAAAAGATTTTAGGAAAAAATAGATATTCAAATAAACATTATGCAGAATATAGTAATACTGTGCTAACATTATGCAGAATATAGTAATACTGTGCTAAGGAAATTTTTTCAGGGGGGAAAGAATTCTCTAGTGAAAATTTTCCGGGAAGAAAAATTTGCCTGGGGAAATTTTTCTGAAGGGAAAGTTCCCAAGGGGGGAATTTTGCTTGTGACACCGGTTATCAGAGCAAAAACTTAACAGTTTTCAAAGCACTTGGTAGTTAGCACATGGTAGTTAGCTTAAGGCGAGAAGCCACCCACCCGTATCCAACTTAACCGGCCGTCCGGCCGTCCTCTATATCTGACCGGTCTGCCCGTTCTCGGCCAGCGGCCACCGGCCGCCGGCCGGTCGACCCCAATGGGTGGACCTGGGCCAACCCAGATTGTTTGGATCAATGATGCTGCACGGCTCTCGTAATTCAAACTATGTATATCCTTTAATTTGACGAAAAACACCTATTTCGGCAAAGTGCCAATGCGGCTTAGTCTTTTCACGCTGTGTCTTCACGCTTTGTGTCTTCCTACCTTAACGTTTCGAGCATATTTCTGGCTTTATACTTTAATGAAGGGTTTGCTCTTTCCCTGAAGGGTTCGGCTCTTTCCCGGAACTTAAGGCTCATCAAGCGTCATCTATCATCTTTACGTAGATACAGAGTTGGACATGGACACATTTTTTCCGACCGCGACAGATACCCTACGTTTTTTAAGCATCTACGACCACGACGCACCTAAGTATATATATCAATAAGTCATGTTGCGAACAAAACTTTAATCAGCACATAATACACAGACAGAACCCTACAGCAATTGCTTTAGCAAGGTGCAAGCAGCTTCTTTGGCTTGTTTCCCGGCTTCGGAAATGACCAGAGGTCTGTCCAAAAGGTCAGCCAGCTGAAGGGTTGTAAAGACGTTCTGGAGATTCAGGGCGCCCTCTGGAGTGGCCAGCCGTTCGGCCAGGATCACATCCACTGGCTGAGGGGTCACACAGCTGGAGTGCTTCGGACCAACTCCCAGAATGTAGGTAGTCTCAGGGGTCAGATGACGGATGACGCCGTTCAAGATCAGAAGCTGCTTGGTCAGCTGCTCAATCACGAAGACGCCAGCATCCGGAGTCTCAAATTCTGCTGTTACTCGTTCTAAAATCAAAAGGATGCCCTTTAATTCTTTAACCATGATTTTTAATCCTTTAACCTTGATTTTTAATCCTTTAACCTTGATTTTTAATCCTTTTAATCCTTTAACCTTGATTTTTAAAAACAAAGATATGAAACACTTGAGCTTCTAACCGACCAGTTGCAGAAAAGGAAGCGCCTGTACTTCACTGCCAACTACGTTTTAAATTTAAACGTTGATTCCATTGAAAAATTAAAAATCTAACCTGGAATTCCATGCTTTCGGCACTGAGTGAGACATTCCAGGAAACCAGGATAAAGTGGAGGTGGAATCTCCGGCGCAGTTGAGCAAGCCTTGGGATTGATGGCGCAAGGAAGACATTGATCCTGATTTTTATCACAATACCATTCAACCTTCTTCAGGACGTCAGCAATGTCAATGGGAACCCCTGAAATAAATAAGCCCAAAATCACTAGTTTTACAGCTCCCTATGAAATAACTATGAAAATCTCGCTCGCCCCTTTCAAAAATGCTTATCCTTGCAGGTGTGCCCTAGAAAATTTGTCTGAACCAGGAACGTATGGACCACCAAAATCGCACACAAGAGCAGAATCAGATAGATCTATGGGCATTGAGTTATGCTATGGGCTATGGGCTATGGGCAGTTTCAAGAGTGGGCAGTTTCAAGAGGAAACTATACACGAGTAATTGGGAATCTATCACTTGTGGCTCGAATCAGATCGCCGGCCAATTTCCGGATAATTTGGGCTGCCGATCCAATCCAATCCACATAACTATTAAATACCAAGAAAAAAGGATGCTAATCAAATCTTACCAAATCCAATGCACAGACAGCAGCTGACGAACACCACCAAGGAGAACATTTCTTCGGCCTGTCGAATCAATCAAATGAATCTAACTTAGTGATTGCTTCAATTTATTGGAAACTGACACACAGACAATATGCAAATTAGTAAGTGCAATTATACAGTTTACAATCACGGCCAGCATACATAATTACATACACACATAATATACATACCTACAGTCACTGCCAGCCAACAATTAATTTGTATTTGTGTCATGATTATTATAATAATTATATAACATCAACAGAAGCTGCAAAACTGTATAATAATTACAACAACAGAATTAGAAAATAATTGACTAAACAAATTGGAATGCCCGTCTAAATAATAGTTCTGCTATTTGTCTGTTATCTTCTGAGCGCAGCCTATTAAAAATATCAGAATCAGCGTTTTCTCCACTCTTCACAACAGCGGCTTGGTATGTTTCAGGTCCAACCTCAAAATGAACCGAACTAAGGAATGCTTTGCCTCGATCCACTTGACATTCAACAATGGCAGCCTCCCCACAAATCGGGTCTTCATCGAAAGTTGCCAAAACAGTTACGGTCGGCAAAGAATGAGCATCCACAAAAATGCCGCCACCATTCAGATAAACGGAAAATGGTGGATTGTAGCTAACCGGAACCCCTGGCGAGGTCCATTTTATTCTAAGAACCTTGCCACCCTTTTCTGACCCATAAACAAATGGGTTAAGCAAAGGACCTCGCACAGTGCCGGGATAAAATCCGAGCTCTCGATCTCCTAAGACTTCCAGCTGACCGCCGGGATCAAATTCACATCGCCTGCTCCCGTAATAGGCCCCCGCACAAATACCGATATAGGAACCCCCAGAATAAACGAAATCAGAAATCTGTCGATTCCCGCTACCATTTAACGCCGAACAATAGCTTAAATCAGCGCCACCTGGAATAATTAACCCAGCGGCGGTCGATTTCCATGAGCCAGCAATTATTTCAGACGCTGTAATTGGCAGAATCTGCTTTGTTGTGAGCAGCTGTTTACAAAGCTGTTTCAACGCGGTGCAGTACAGGCGGGAAATTCCGACGTCTTCGTATATATAAACAACACGATTAGAAAATAAATTCATCTAAAACATATATATTAACAAAATAACATCTGATATGATATGATTTTATTATAGTGGTAAGTACTTTAACTTTCATCTCCCCTGATTCATATCAAACAGTCAAACTTTCAAACATTCAAACATCAAACTTTCGGTAAATCCCTGCATTCTTGAAAAGTTATGGAATCTAGGAATTTAGGGCCTTCGATGATTATACAAAGGTTAAAATATCAAAATGGATTGAACAAAGGGCGCCTATATGAAGGCACCACAGGGGGCAATGGAACCGCCTCCGTGGGAAATCCTATGGACATGGACCCCATCAAATGGAGATCCCCACAGGTGACCCCTGGCATCCGTCTGGTCAACGACGCTAAATGGTTTCCAATGCTGCGGGGCATGGCTGATCCTTCCCTTTCTGTTTTTATCTTCAGTCCTGTCGGAGCTGGAAACCTCCGGTCCTTAAATTATGCTATCGAGAGGGTGGACCTCGTCTATTGCCCTATTCCGGGCTTCCCTTTGTGGTCAGCCTTGTCAGACCTGTGCCTGGGCATGGAGGTGGAGGCTCCCTATACGCTCCGGTTGCCGCCAAAGAAGAAGAGGCACCACAGACAATTATTCCTGTTGCGCCATAAACATACAAGCGAGTTAGCATAGCATACACAAATGTGTACTAGGTACTCATTTGTGGGAGGGGTCACTGGGGTCTAATTTGTGTAGGGGGTCAGCCGTTATCGTGCAAACAATGTCCCCGGCCTTAATAACTAAGAGCTTGACGCTTGTCACACTCTTATGTACTCTTGGTTTTACAAAATTGTACGACCAAATTTTTTACAAAGACTGTGAAAGGTTGTCATTCAACAGAGCCGCATTGCAAAGTATTCTCGTAAGTCTGGGAGTGCTCCTAAGTTCAACTTAGGTGCTCACTTATTAAAATCGTGTTTCAAAGGATTCTCCTAAGCTAGGAGTGCTAGCTAGCTACCACTCCTAACTTTTCTCCTGAGTTGCCTTAATTTAGGAACAGCGCCCGCTAAACTTGGAAGAAATCTTTTGAAACGGTTTTATTTAGACATCCTCCTAGTTTCTACACATCCTCCTAAGTACCTTACTAGGAGGATACTTAGGAGAATCTTTTGCAACGCACCTCAGAAATGTATTTCACACAAAAATGCTTTAAGACTCTTTTTACTTGCTCCGATGGATGTTTTCTAGCTATAATGATAGCTTGACAAAGTTGGAAAAGTAGGTAAAATTCAGTTTGCGCATATATTTTACTCAATATCTTCATTACCAAGAGCTTGAGAAAGAACTACTTCAGTCTGCGAAAAAATCAAAAACTGGAACGTCTAAAATTCGTTAAGATAATTCTAGAAAGCATAGTATCCATTAAAAGGAGAAACTGGAGTGGCCGGATATTCGATTCTGTACGTGCTTGAAGACGGCAGCCCAAAATAAGTTGAGAATGTCATTCAGATTTTATTGATTTGTAGCTGTGGGCCTGGGAATTCAGGAATTTATAATCCATCAACCTCGGTTTTTAGCATGTTGGTAAATAATAAATAAGCAGGTTAATTAAAATGAAAAGTAAACAGTGAAACAGCGTTCTACTTAATCATTCTAAGCTGGTGGTGTCGGGTCAAATCTGAACATAACGTGTGCACGCAAACGTTACTTTACATTGATCGATGCAAGAGTGCATAATTGCACTATATATAAGAAGAAGAGTAAGCCACTAGAGGGCTCCTCTTCTTGGCATTGCGTAACGGTGCTCCGACCACAATACGCGAATGTTCCCCCGTTTGGTGGGGGGTAGCTCTCTCCGACAAAGCATACCCCTCCTCCGTTTGGTGGGGGGGGGGTAGCAGAAAAGAGGTCCCTGTTTGGTGGGGGCTAGCCAACAGCCAATCTGATTGCAGAGACCCCCTCCCTGTTTGGTGGGGGGGGGGTATAGCAGAGGATTACGGTAGTTTTTGTTCTATTTGAAAAAAGGTCCCCGTTTGGTGGGGGGTATGCAACAGGGGTCCCCGTTTGGTGGGGGGGGTATGCGAAAGGGGTCCCCGTTTGGTGGGGGGGTAGGCAAGAGGTCCCCGTTTGGGGGGGGGTCGCCAACAGCCAATCAGATTCAGCCAATTTCAGCCTGACTTAGTGACCCCCCCTTCTGCCCACCCCCCCCCCACCAAACGGGGACCCCTTTTGCATACCCCCCCACCAAACGGGGACCCCTTTTGCATACCCCCCCACCAAACGGGAAGGGGGTGCTTCTCGACCCCCCACCAAACGGGAAGGGGGTGCTTGTCGACCCCCCACCAAACGGGAAGGGGGTCTGCTTGTCGACCCCCCCACCAAACGGGGGAACATTCGCGTATTGTGGTTGGAGCACCGTTACGCAATTATGCACTCTTGATCGATGTTTATAGATAAGGTACGGTACGGTTACACAGCTGGATAAAAATGGTTGACCGTCAAAAATGTCGGGGAAGAGTTGTTCCATTGGATATATAATTTAGTGCCAGTTGGTACATTCCAACTTATTTGTTCAGCTAGGGTAACGCTAAGCCTAGGTCAGCCCCTTTTCTTTAAACGCCCTCCTTCGCATGTAAGACCAATGGTCAATATTTTCTCAAACTCAGTGATACTTCCTGCTATTCAAAATCTGAGTACACACGGTGGATGTAACCAGAGCTGTAAGTGGGACAAGCGTTTTAAAAAGCACCAGATCAGCGCATCCGCGTCGGTGATCCTGTCCGTCCCTATCCTTCGCCGGGAGCCGATCTGTAGTTACACTACAATTTGAGCAGAGCAGCAGGAGACGCAACTTAATGTTCAAAGCCTAAATCATGCCCTAAAAACTGAAAGCCACGTCCATTTATTTTATTTAATCATCGTGGTAATAATAACTCTTCAGCATAGTATAACGAAACCAAAAGATCCAAAGTAATGGCTTTAACCAAGAATTAAATTTCATGCAGATTTCAGAAACTTAGATTTAGATAATAAGTAAATCCCAAGAACTAACTTGGGTTAAACCAATTAAACGATCTATACCAAGGAACTAAGAACGTTTGTACTTGAAAGAGAAGTAAACAAAAATTCTTTCCAAAAAGAACAAACAAAAATAATGTACAATCAGTATCCACACAACCGTCAACAAGACAGCGCAATATGTGCCAGAAAACAGACGGTTGCGCAATGTTATCAGATTCGATACACTTCATGCATTCATGAATTACATTCATGCAATTAAAACTTTCCAATGTAACAGGCCAAATCAAAAATACATGCAAATTCATGAGGAAAGCGCAAAAAGTCAGCAAATATATAAACGTAGACATCTGTAAAAATCCACAAATAAACTGTAGAGCACGGTCTTTGATAATAAAAGGGACAAGACAGCGGAATAATACAATCAATTGCAAAAACAATTAACAGATTAAACAATTTCTGAATACAATATTTTGTTTGCAGAATGCCAAATTACGTAACGAAGTGTAAAAACTGGCATCTCATGAGCTCTCCGGTGTGCGAATGTAGGTTTTCCATTCAGTGCCCCCTGAAACAAAGCAAGAAAATTAAAACATTAGCTGATTTAATTATAAAATTAAGGAGCTCAAACAAAAAATTAATCACGGTAGCAACAAAACTTACAATATGCCACAATCTATACAATTTTAAGACAAAAAGACGAGTGGGGGCAAAAGGGCCAACTCACCTAGCTCCAAATATTCAACAGTATTCAGAAACTGCCGTCCAGAAAACCCGCCAATGGCATAGAGTCTGTCTCCAGCGACCACAGCTCGAACATTGGCCCGCGGAGTGGTCAGTGATGGTCCCTTCATCCAAATACCCTGTTCAGGATCATACACCTCAACGCTCGCCAACGACTGTGTTCCATCGCTACCCCCAACAATGTACAGTTTACCTAAAAGAAAAATGTTTTCACACCAAAAGTTGAAATCGCTACGCAAAAAGAAAAACGCGACTAAAGCAAATAACCAAGAGTGCATAATTGTACTATATATTAGAAGAAGAGTAAGCCACTAGAGGGCTTCTCTTCTTGGCATTGCGTAACGGTGCTCCGACCACAATACGCGAATGTTCCCCCGTTTGGTGGGGGGGGGTCGACAAGCATACCCCCTCCCCGTTTGGTGGGGGGGTATGCAAAAGGGGTCCCCGTTTGGTGGGGGGATATGCAAAAGGGGTCCCCGTTTGGTGGGGGGGTAGGCAGAAGGGGGGTTCCCGTTTGGGGGGGGTCGCCAAGTCAGGCTGAAATTGGCTGAATCTGATTGGCTGTTGGCGACCCCCCCCCAAACGGGGCCCTCTTTTGCCTACCCCCCCACCAAACGGGGACCTCTTTTGCATACCCCCCCACCAAACGGGGACCCCTTTCGCATACCCCCCCACCAAACGGGGACCCTTTTTCAAATAGAACAAAAACTACCGTAATCCTCTGCTCTACCCCCCCACCAAGCGGGGAGGGGGTCTCTGCAATCTGATTGGCTGTTGGCTACCCCCCCACCAAACGGGGCCCTCTTTTCTGCTACCCCCCCACCAAACGGAGGGGGGGTATGCTTTGTCGAAGAGAGCTACCCCCCCACCAAACGGGGGAACATTCGCGTATTGTGGTCGGAGCACCGTTACGCAATGCCAAGAAGAGGAGCCCTCTAGTGGCTTACTCTTCTTCTTATATATAGTGCAATTATGCACTCTTGAAATAACATACATACATACATACATGCGGGAACTGAACCTAATTAACCAACCCCCTGAAATTTACCTGTTTCACGGATTTAACGCGCTACAATATTCATTAAACGAAAACGGCTGCATTAGACTAAGGCAGTACAAACAGGATCACGTTGAATGACAGAATCCGAAATAAACTCCAGATGCCATTGTTCACAATTAATTTCAGCAGTATGTACAATATCAACACTCACCTCCCATGACTCCAGCCCCACTGCCTCGTCTGACAGTGGCTAATGAAGGGAGCTGAGACCAAGTGTTTGTGAGAGGATTGTAGGATAGAACGGAACTGACACAGTTCCACGCGTCGCACCCGCCCACCACCACAATCTCACCATTCATGGCCACACAGGCTGCCTGGTACCGACCTAAGCACAGAAAAACAGAATAAATTATCTGGTTATCAAGAATACGGGTCTTTTCCAGATTACCCCCACCACTCAAAATTCTTAAACCTTGACCAAATTTCAGCTCAATTGGTCAAGGTTTAAGAATTTTGAGTGGTGGGGGGGTAATCTGGAAAAGACCCAAGAATACTACCCCTAAGTAAAGGGCCTTTGATTGAACTTCACGGTGAGTGCCTTGGAATTTGACCTTGACCTTGGAAATCATTGAAAAATTATGTTAGTGAAGCTTAATTATGAGTTTGGCCTGTTATAAGTTGGAAAACCAGAAATCTTCGCATGTCTGTTTGTTCATCTCAGTATTCTCCAAAAATAAAATGCAGTTTGATTTCGAAAAATATGCTTATTTATCGATCCCACAATAATTTGGGAGCGGTTCCATACCCTGCTCCATCGGGGCTACCATGGACCATTCATTGGCATTTGGATCGTAGCAGATGCAGTGCCTCAAAGTATACTGACCATTATACCCGCCGATACTGTAAACTTTACCATTGATTGAACAACAGCCTAAACAGAAAACGTAAATAATCGAAACTAAGTGTATTGTTTACGCGGAAACAGATTAAAGTGACACAAAACGTATATACACACCTCAAAGCGTGAGAAATGATAGTCCCACAACAGTCTAATCAAACGTTTAAATACTGAAGCAGCAATTAGCATACCTAACATTTTGAATTGTATTTGTACGCCTAAATTGTATTGTTTTGTAGGGTTTTAATAATCACCAAGTTGGTCTAGTGCCAGAGCTTTAAGCCAAGCCATGACCTAAACTTAGGAGTAGACACCACAAAAAATAAATAATGTAAACAAGAAAAAGAGAAGACAACATGTTGTCAAACACGAACCATTATTAGAACACGTATAGGGCAAAGGAGCTGTTTTGGTCCAGAGTCCAGAAGAAAAGTCAAAATACTCAGCCGAATCCAAATCATCTGAACCGTCAGAGCCACCCACAACATAAATCTAAGAAAAAGCAGACAGAACACAAAAACAATAAATTAAATAATTTAAATAATTTAAATCAAGAATGTCATAAATGTTCTGCAAGGTTCCAACTTCCAATAACAGAAGCAACATCAACATCTATTTTAAATAGAAAGCATAATATGGCCTAAACAACTGAGTTCAGCTACACTAGTAACAGAAAATTCTACACTTTGCCCTTCGTTCACCAAAACAAGTACAACAGAGAGTCCATAATAAATACTGAGAATACAAATCTACAAACAAACTAGTGGGCAAGTTGTGTGAGTACTTTATTATCGCAAATGGCCACGTCAGCTCTACCACGTTTCTCATTCATGGGTGCCAGAAGGGTCCACTGATTCAGTTCAACGTCGTAGGCCTCAACAGAGTTCAAACATTCACCTCTCTCATAACCGCCTGAAACGTATATGTTATCATGGGGGAGCTCGGAACATACGTATAATATAGCATATTACATTGTAGCTCTCATAAATCGCAATGCTTGTAATCTTCTGACCATCCGTTATCACTTAACACAATTACACTCAATTTCAATTTAATAGTGAACGCCTAACACTTTCTGTTATCCGATAGCCATTATACTGAGTTAGCAAGCACAAACACAAAGTTGAGCATCCAAGGTCTTCTTGTAGGGTACGCGTGTGCAGTCTGAGTCTGGAATAAACTATATCGTGCTAGATAAACTGAAAATACTGAGTAGTTACCGCAAACAATTATTTTTCCATTCAGACAGACAGCTCCACCAGAGCATCGCGGAATGCTCATTGAGGCGACAGGGGTGGCGTCTTCGCAGAGGGAATCACCGCCGTCGCTTTTCCTGGAGGAGATCATGCTCAAAGAGCTCGTCTCCATCAACGGAGCGCTGCTCAGGACAACATCCTTGAACTGAATGCTGAGGGCGGCCAGATTACGTGAAATCACGCCCACAGCCAAATAATAGGTATCCATATCTAAACCAAGACAAAAACCGATGTAGAATTTACAGTGATCAAAGCAATCACTAATTAGGGAGTACGGACGGACTGTGCGTGTCAGTCGAAGCGTCAGTGACAGGCATAAAACCCATTCTTGTATTATTGTACTGCACGTTTCAAACCAGCGCTATTGACGAAACAGTCATTTTCGAAAAGAAATGACTCAAACCCCACCAATAGCTTCTTTGAGAAATCTACAAACCTGTAGGTCTGTGAACCGCAATCAGCTTCCATTCCACTTCCTCACAAACTCCTGTGGATGCGATACTGTCCGTACTGGACATGCGAGATGATTCTTTGATTGGCGTGGGAGAGCCACGAAGATCTACAATACACAAAAAAAGGATACTATACGACAATAAAATCATTTTGATTGCGGTCATTTTAGCATTTTGTGAACCAAAATTTTTTCTAGTGCTGTTGGCGCGATGATGCAGGCACAGGGGGGGGGAACTAAGGTTTAATATTTCAAGTCTTATTATGCAACCGTTAGAAGGAGCGTGCGATTCTGCTCCGAAAGGTATAAAAAGCTTATTCTCGGAGTCCACTGTCAAAAGTCAACGCGTTAAAATAAAACTACTGTTTAGAATTGATGGTACTTTTACTTACTGATATGCTTATTTGGTGTTGCAGAGAAAGTACTGTTTCTTTTGGAGGCCTTCTTGTAATCCTGTACACTCTGAGAGCAGCCGAAAGCAGTTTGGTCACTCGTGTCACAGCAATCGTGCAAAGTCAGGTCATCGTTTAGGTACAACATATGCACCTATAATGTCATGAAAACAGAAGTTCAATATTCTTCGATCAACGAAATTCAAATACGGAACAACATACAATGATATTAATTGATTTGTTGTTTAATATTTTAGGAAGTTTGCGTTCCATGAGATGAATACGTAGATTAAACGTACTTTAGATAATAATTGTTCCAGCTTAAATTCCTGAGTTTGAGTGCCCATTGAGTTAACATAGTATTCCAGGTAGTCCAAAACCAAGCCGGCAAACTGGCGTCCATTTTGAACCATCTGACCTGCTAGAAGCTCTGCATCATCGCTCGCCTCAGCGCCAATCATAACTTGAACCTAAACAACCAAAAACAAAACTATTAGACATACAAAAATAAGACCGGAGACCGAAGAACAGGGGTCCAGACCTATCAAAAACAAAAACCCAAATCCCAAAAGCACTAGGATGTCCTCTAATCCAACTGTTACAAGCAGTCTTCTCTCAGGCAGGCGCCTAAAATAACAAAAGACAACCATTTGCTACGCACATTCACAGTGAAATAGCCAATGGTTAATCTAGGTAGATACATACGTACATATCTATCATCTGCACGTAAATTAGCACGCATGCCCACTGGCGAGCCAGTGCGTACCAATTTACTTGCAGTTGATATTTTGTACCGCGTCGTTTCGTTTTCGAGGGGGAGAGCACATTATGCATGACTGTTATAATTTAAATTAGGATAATCGCAAAAACTAGTCATCACTCACCAATATATGCTAAAGTAAGGATCAGACAGACCGTAGTCATTCAACGACGCGACACAAAAATGCCTAAACAAGCATTTTCTAATGTGTTGACGAAGGAAGTAAATGAGGTCACAGGAACGTCCTGAAAATGCCAGATTTCTTATTCTTTGTCCAGGACACGCCGCAAGCCACCTAAATCCTTTACATTTAGCTGCACATGCAATGTACAAATAATTGTAGCAAGGATCTACACATATATGACCGTTTCACCTCAAAACCTAAAAATAAAAAACAAACAGGCGATTAGTGGATATCACACAACAAGATGTGAAATCAATCAATCAACGTGTGAGTGTGACAGGAATTCTCAGGAACCTTTCTAAAATAAAGCTACTATAAATTAAAAACACCGAGAAACGGGAAACCTCATCTAAATTGTGAAGTACACGAATATTGTACCAATCGTCACGTGACTAAGTGTAACATTTGGACGGACAGAAACAATAGGTAACACATAAACAAGTAACCAGGATCAAACATACGTACTACCTATACACATCAAGAATGACACAACAAACGTGCATGTAATCAAATCTATACAACGAACACATGCAATAAAAATTGTAACAATATTAATTCTACAAGTAGGAAAAATGCTCCTTGCAGTCGCATGAAAAAGTTAATATGAGCTATTATGGCCAACATTTAAACGTGCTGAGGACAAGATTTAAAATGTTTAATATGAGCCAACATCTAAATAAGTAGAGGACAAGATGTAAACGTCTAACATGAGCCGCTACGTTTCTCTTGGGCTCATATTGACGCTCACTTTGGTTACGCCTGTGGTACGTGTCCTCTAAACAGACCCAGCCAGAAAAGACTGAATATTAATACTGGCGCATACGTTTTAAGCAAAAATCAGAATTGCCTGATTTTTCAACTTCGCTTCAAAACATTTGTGTGTTTTTCGACGTTACTTCTAGATCTCACTATACGTATGTATATACATGTATATAAATTATTAACAAAAGCAACCAATATAAACCAGAATAAGGCAATAAAAATTAGAACTGTCACAGACGATATATACGTACTTACCTAGTGAGATTTCATCCAGCCATACCATCCTTGCATATGCAAACCGTTCTAACCTTTTGACTATCCGAAGAAAGCCTTTGTATAAAAAAATATATTAGCCATTTCATTTGCGTCAATATGAGCCCAAGAGAAACGTAGCGGCTCATGTTAGACGTTTACATCTTGTCCTCTACTTATTTAGATGTTGGCTCATATTAAACATTTTAAAGCTTGTCCTCAGCACGTTTAAATGTTGGCCATAATAGCTCATATTAACTTTTTCATGCGACTGCAAGGAGCATTTTTCCTACTTGTCCTCATCCAATTTTTGGTAGTGTAAGGTCCCCCAACCACAACGCCGAAAAACGCTGTTCCAGGGGGTTTGACCAGTGGTCAATAGGCCACCTAGACCGTAGTGACCAGTGGTCACTTCCGTCGGTTTCGACAATACGCCCATTGAAACGAGCATAGTCGATTTTCTATATATGCCCCCAACCAAAACGCTGAAAAACGAAGTTTAAGGGGTTTGACCATTGGTCAATAGGCCACCTAGACCAGTGGTCACTTCCGTCGGTTCCGAAAATATGCCCATTGAAACGAGCATAGTCGATTTTCTATATATGCCCCCAACCAAAACGCTGAAAAACGAAGTTTAAGGGGGTTTGACCATTGGTCAATAGGCCACCTAGACCAGTGGCCACTTCCGTCGGTTCCGAAAATATGCCCATTGAAACGAGCATAGTCGATTTTCTATATATGCCCCCAACCAAAACGCTGAAAAACGAAGTTTAAGGGGGTTTGACCATTGGTCAATAGGCCACCTAGACCAGTGGTCACTTCCGTCGGTTCCGAAAATATGCCCATTGAAACGAGCATAGTCGATTTACTATATATGCCTCCAAAAAAAACGCCGAAAAGCGCTGTTTTAAGAGGTTCGACCACTGGTCAATAGGCCCCATAGACCGTAGTGACCACTGGTCACTTCCCTCGATTTCGGCAATATGCCCATTGAAACGAGCGTAGTCGATTTACTATAAATGCCCCCAACCAACACGCCGTAAAACGCTGTTTTAAGGGGTTTGACCACTGGTCAATAGGCCCCATAGACCGTAGTGACCACTGGTCACTTCCCTCGATTTCGGCAATATGCCCATTGAAACGAGCGTAGTCGATTTACTATATATGCCCCCAACCTAAACGCCGAAAAACGCTGTTCCAGGGGGTTTGACCAGTGGTCAATAGGCCACCTAGACCGTAGTGACCAGTGGTCACTTCCGTCGGTTTCGACAATATGCCCATTGAAACGAGCATAGTCGATTTACTATATATGCCTCCAACCAAAACGCAGAAAAACGCTGTTTTAGGGGGTTTGACCAGTGGTCAATAGGCCACATAGACCGTAGTGACCAGTGGTCACTTCCGTCGGTTTCGACAATATGCCCATTAAAACGAGCATAGTCGATTTACTATATATGCCTCCAGCCAAAACGCCGAAAAACGCTGTTTTAGGGGGTTTGACCAGTGGTCAATAGGCCACCTAGACCGTAGTGACCAGTGGTCACTTCCGTCGGTTTCGAAAATATGCCCATTGAAACGAGCATAGTCGATTTACTATATATGCCTCCAACCAAATCGCCGAAAAACGCTGTTTTAGGGGGTTTGACCAGTGGTCAATAGGCCACCTAGACCGTAGTGACCAGTGGTCACTTCCGTCGGTTTCGACAATATGCCCATTGAAACGAGCATAGTCGATTTACTATATATGCCTCCAACCAAAACGCCGAAAAACGCTGTTCCAGGGGGTTTGACCAGTGGTCAATAGGCCACCTAGACCGTAGTGACCAGTGGTCACTTCCGTCGGTTTCGAAAATATGCCCATTGAAACGAGCATAGTCGATTTACTATATATGCCTCCAACCAAATCGCCGAAAAACGCTGTTTTAGGGGATTTGACCAGTGGTCAATAGGCCACCTAGACCGTAGTGACCAGTGGTCACTTCCGTCGGTTTCGACAATATGCCCATTGAAACGAGCATAGTCGATTTACTATATATGACTCCAACCAAAACGCCGAAAAACGCTGTTCCAGGGGGTTTGACCAGTGGTCAATA
This sequence comes from Trissonchulus latispiculum, assembly GCA_030248195.1. Lineage (NCBI taxonomy): Eukaryota > Metazoa > Nematoda > Enoplea > Enoplida > Ironidae > Trissonchulus > Trissonchulus latispiculum. The sequence goes on along the minus strand of JASAND010006151.1, from coordinate 23,602 downwards.
GGCCACCTAGACCGTAGTGACCAGTGGTCACTTCCGTCGGTTTCGAAAATATGCCCATTGAAACGAGCATAGTCGATTTACTATATATGCCTCCAACCAAAACGCCGAAAAACGCTGTTTTAGGGGGTTTGACCAGTGGTCAATAGGCCACCTAGACCGTAGCGACCAGTGGTCACTTCCGTCGGTTTCGACAATACGCCCATTGAAACAAGCATAGTCGATTTACTATATATGCCTCCAACCAAAACGCCGAAAAACGCTGTTCCAGGGGGTTTGACCAGTGGTCAATAGGCCACCTAGACCGTAGTGACCAGTGGTCACTTCCGTCGGTTTCGAAAATATGCCCATTGAAACGAGCATAGTCGATTTACTATATATGCCTCCAACCAAATCGCCGAAAAACGCTGTTTTAGGGGGTTTGACCAGTGGTCAATAGGCCACCTAGACCGTAGTAACCAGTGGTCACTTCCGTCGGTTTCGACAATATGCCCATTGAAACGAGCATAGTCGATTTACTATATATGACTCCAACCAAAACGCCGAAAAACGCTGTTCCATGGGTTTTGACCAGTGGTCAATAGGCCACCTAGACCGTAGTGACCAGTGGTCACTTCCGTCGGTTTCGAAAATATGCCCATTGAAACGAGCATAGTCGATTTACTATATATGCCTCCAACCAAAACGCCGAAAAACGCTGTTTTAGGGGGTTTGACCAGTGGTCAATAGGCCACCTAGACCGTAGCGACCAGTGGTCACTTCCGTCGGTTTCGACAATACGCCCATTGAAACAAGCATAGTCGATTTACTATATATGCCCCCAACCTAAACGCCGAAAAACGCTGTTCCAGGGGGTTTGACCAGTGGTCAATAGGCCACCTAGACCGTAGTGACCAGTGGTCACTTCCGTCGGTTTCGACAATATGCCCATTGAAACGAGCATAGTCGATTTACTATATATGCCTCCAACCAAAACGTCGAAAAACGCTGTTTTAGGGGGTTTGACCAGTGGTCAATAGGCCACCTAGACCGTAGCGACCAGTGGTCACTTCCGTCGGTTTCGACAATATGCCCATTGAAACGAGCATAGTCGATTTACTATATATGACTCCAACCAAAACGCCGAAAAACGCTGTTCCAGGGGGTTTGACCAGTGGTCAATAGGCCACCTAGACCGTAGTGACCAGTGGTCACTTCCGTCGGTTTCGAAAATATGCCCATTGAAACGAGCATAGTCGATTTACTATATATGCCTCCAACCAAAACGCCGAAAAACGCTGTTTTAGGGGGTTTGACCAGTGGTCAATAGGCCACCTAGACCGTAGCGACCAGTGGTCACTTCCGTCGGTTTCGACAATACGCCCATTGAAACGAGCATAGTCGATTTACTATATGTGCCCCCAACTAAAACCACGAAAAATGCTGTTTATAGTGAGTTTTCCCTACTTTGACCCTGGGCGAGGAACCACGGGAGCCATGCTGACCAGTGGTCACTTCGGACGGTATCGGCAGTATGCTCATCGTTTTCAGCGACCCCGATTTACTATATATGGGTACCACCCCGAGGCCGAAAAACGCTGTTTTTGCCCGTTTTTAGACTATTTTCAAATTTTCGGACTTAGAAATTTTTCAGCTTGAAGGTGTCCAAAAACGCTATTTTTCCCATTTTTGACCATCTATAAAAATCGAACCAGATCGAAATTCGAAAAAAAACATAAACTTGCTAAGTACCATTGCCTAGATAATCAAAAAATAGTATAGAAAAATTTTTCCTATGGGCCGTTCGCAAAATCGAGTTAACACAAAATTGGAAAAAATCATGCTGAATACAGAGAAAAAAAACCCCACTTTCAAACCCGTAAGAGAAAGTCGATTTTTTCAAAGTTCATTTTTTCCGGGCAAGTTTGGTATCATTCGAAAGCTCTTGGCCTGGAGATTTCAAAAATGCAAATATTAGCTCTTAATTCCTTCCCGTTAATTAGTTATGCCTAATTAGCACTTTTCCAAATCCGCAAAGTGCCTTTATAGCTCATATTATGGGGGGGCTCTCCGAGCTCCCCCATGATTCCACTGCAAAAATAGTCCCGAATATTAAAACGTATTACGTAACTATCAGAAGCGCACTCAGGGGAGGGGCGTGGAGCTGTCCCCCTCTTCCATACGAAAAAAGAAAAAGCCAGACAAAAACTAAAACTTTGTTGTCCGCGCGTGGACTACAGACCTTTGGCGCGCCAAAAACTTTTACTTAGCTTGTGTTAGCTTTTAACTTTTGATTTAAAACTTTTCAGTTTTAGCTTTTGCTAACTTTTCAGCATTATTTATATTTTTACTTTCATATTAAATACTTTCTATGTGCGCCGTAGTATTAACAATATAATATGAGGACCCTTCTGTGCAATGATCATTGCATTTTGGAAATTTGTCAATATTTGGGGCATGGAAACGGTATCCATTACAAATCTATTGAAAACTCTACAGCTATTTAGAACAGAAACTGAAATTTTGTAACTGAAAAAGTGATAATAAAATTTCGAATGCTTAAGACAAAAGTAACACATTACGAAAAACACTGAAAACCCTATGCCAAAACACTATGCAATGTTTGATTAATCATCCCTCTTTTGCAATAAACACCAGATTAACGTTAGCCAGAACTTCAGTGACAGGTTCTATACAGAAGCCGGACAGGATCACCCTAACTTCATCTAGCTTCTATTTCTTGCTACAAAAGGGCGGAAGAGAACATATAACATCCTGCTATGTTTTAAAAAACATTAGAAAAGGTGTTACTGTAACTGAGGTTGAGAGAGCGCAGATGATAGATACTTTTTACTTTGGCTGTCACATGTTACAAGAACAAGTTAGGTTACGTACAAACAGTTTATTTTGCTTTTCCGAAATTTCTTTCTGGGATGATGTTAACATGATGTGTTCTTCGCATATTGTGCACAAACTGTCCTTGACCACAGCTTTCCTTCAAGAAATTTTAAGCTCACATTTCAATTTGGCTCGAAGACTAACCCAGACAAAATTAGAAGATTCAACTGGTGGGTTTTTAGCTTAATAATTTGAAAATTGTTTTTTTAAATATACTTATGGACAGAATACGTATGCCAAATAGTGTTTACACCTAAAGGGATCGTCAATTCAATCTCAGCATAAAACACAACTTGAGCTAAAAATACGTAGCAATGCAGTTATATACTACGTATCTTTACACCCCAAAACATTATAATATACGAACGTAGGTATCTATTACACGCTTTAGGTTCGTACCTCTGTAACTAAAAACAAACAAATACACACATTAAATATTGATCTCATTTCAAAGAAAACAGAAAGTCTGCGGCATACGTAAGCTACACTGCCAAGTCTGTTTTAAGAATGGAATCAATAATTTCATATCCAAATACCATTGCAAGCAAGCATCCAAAGTTTTCAGATAAACACAATTTTCAGCAAGAATCAAGCTATAGGTAAATCCTACAGATATCAGCGATTTCGGACAATAACGTTCTACCCGAACTTAAATCATACATTCGTACACGAAGGTAAACATACAAGGCCCCGCCCCCGAGCGTAAGACGTTAGAAAACAAAGCAACAACCGTTATTCTATCACGAAATATATACCTGTTTCTATATAACCGACCTGTATGCAAGGCAGGGAGGCGAATTCTCTACTGGTTTCAATGACTTGAGCGAGATTCTGCTGAATGTAGTCGTCCACACGATTGGTCAACAGGGTATCATGAGCTCCATTGGCACTGGCACGAACACCTAAAATAAGACGAAATATACGCCCACTAATAGTGGCTACGTAAACGCAGCATTTAAACTTCCCAGCTGTTCTTGCGAAGTTATCGCCATCAGCAAACACTCAAAGAAAAGAAAATTTGGTAGGGAACGTAATTCTTTTTGTAATAATTGGACTAAGAAAGGTCGTCTCCAAAGATAACTGTCAGAAATCCCAAACTTTGTACTGTTAGTGACTGAATCTGTGGGGGGCTCCATCACACATACATTCATAGTGTTATTCTCCAGCGAAATTCCATCTAACGAAGAACTAAGCATACGTACATAGCTAAACAAGGTTCGCTTGGCTAAAACTGATAATACTTTGCGATCAACAAATATTGTTTCTGATAGTTTAACGTATTATTTCTGACGTTCTGATGTCTTAACACCACACAGATTCTCGATTACTCTCGGTTGTCGCATTTAATCTTTTTACTCAAATTAAAAAAAACTAATAAATTAAGTAAGTTTACGCACAGCCAGGCAGGAAAAACCAATAGCCATTACGGGAAAATCCACCCTCCGTGTGAGCTAACTGTATTCAAGGCCATATCGGATCACTGGCAGACATTTAAAGGATATTTTAAAAAGATGGGGTCCAAGTCCAACCCGAAAAGGGGAGTCCTGACGATTTTCCCAAAAAGGCCACTTGCGGCAAAATAGCTAAACATTTCAAAAAATTAGCGAAAAGGGGAGGGACCCGGAACCCTTGGAAGCTCTAGGATGCGGGCTGGGCCTAGATTAATCGGACACTGTGGAAAAAATCTATTTTGCCTAGCCAATCAGCATACTCACCAATACAATTATCAGGTTTGAGTTTGTCAGCCAGATAGCGAGCACAGGCCTTGGCACAAGGCTTCATCTTCAACCAATGAGCCATCTTGTACAGAACTTTCACTTTCATGGGAGCAATCTCCAAACTAAAACCATACTATTTTATACATAAACAGATAAATCTGTATGTTCAACATAATTCCATAGTTCGTAATACTATCAATGCAACCAAAGGCGTGACTAAGTAATTTCTACAGAAATGAATTTCTGGTAGCACGCGTTATAACAGACAAACTCTAATTAAATTAGCGAATTAGGAAACAATTTCAGGCTAAAACCACCTTCAATTAATGAGTCTTATAAGGTACAGTTTTACAAGGAGCCACACACCCACTTTTTGGCTCCAACACTCAACCAATTATCTCTCCTGCTCTGCTCCCACCCTATCTCTACGGTTCTGGGCTTTGAGCTGCCCAGGAATAGTCAAATGATAAAACTTTCAGAAACGCTTTGGTTCCGATGACAAAAATATTTTCAAAAGTTTATAATTTGATGCTAACACTGAGTTTTTCAACAATTTAAGGCATTAATACAGCAGTATTTTGCCGAAAACATGCTAATTGTAATGCATTTTTGGCGGTTTCAAACCAGTATATACTTGTAGGAGTCCTCATGTTAGTGAGGAGGGACACATCCCCATTTACCGCCAAAGAAAGCCCGGCCCAGTAGCACTAAAGCCATTTATGCCCGTACGTACCATGAGGTATAGGCATAGTTGACCAGAGCTTCAAAAGCCTCCGAGTCCATATCCCGAAATTCCAGAATCAAAGGTCCAGTTGATTCATGCGGAGCCTTCAGATGATCCCCGTTCGTGACAATACCCGACGAAGGAGGAGAGCTCTCCTCTCGTACACCGTTGGTTGCCGCCTGTGGGCTACCCCCAGATCCTCCAGCACCCCCTGACGGTTCCAGACTACCCTCAGGAGTATACATGGATGTGTTCATGCTGGTGGCTCCACCGGTACCTCCAACGGTGGTGGAGGTAGGGCTGGCAAAATCCTTTCCACTGAACAGATCATAGAGGAATGGACTGGCCACGGCCAGGACTGCCTTATGAGCAAAAATTTCCCGGTTGCCCACAAAGAAGAGTACATCACAAAATTCGCGATTCTTTCGCATCGTATTCAGGCGAGTGAGCAGTGAGTCCTAAAATGACAAGATTTCTCTCCTAATCACTTCATTCAATGAACATAAACAAAATTTTAATTAAAAACAGTACATAACCATTATCTACACTTGTTTCAGCCAAAACCAAGTCCCTATTGTCTATTTACAAATACGAATCTATTATTAAGCCTCTAATCTCTATTCTCTACAATTAAGGATACAAAGGTTTCGCACTCCAAATTCTTTCAGAATCTACATACACGTTGGGATTCATCCCTGAACAGGAGATAGTCATCCAAATCGGCATGACCGTTCGTCTTGGCCTCAATCTCTTCCGGATCCTCCGAGTCCAAATTCTGACGATCATGTTCCTCTTTGGCCAGTCGCACGAATGCCTCCGTTCCATTGGTCAGGCTGTCGGCTCGCACCAGGGCCGCCGAATGAACCGGATCCACAGGCGGTTCGCCTAGGGACGGTGAATTCCTGCCAGCAACAACACTAGGCATTCTTGATTACCTAGGAGTTGATTTAAACCTAAAAACACCAAAGAGAACCAACAGTAGAATTACAAACATCAGAAAATGAAATGTCTACAAACTGCTACGTTATCAACGTCATCAGTTACCAGAGAATGACTAGGATTGGCTGGCAGCACGAAAAAATCGTAAGATTTAACTACTTTCCCTTTTATTTTCCTATTCCTGTATATAAATTTCATTGGTACACGCAAACGACAAGCAAACGCATGTACATGAAAGAAACTAGTTGCAAAACACTTGATATTGCCATATTATGTGGGATTTATAAGTATATATGAGTGACACACACACAAGTATGCATCACAGATCTACTAAAACTTTGATATATAATAAACTAATAACGTATAGCAAAATTTAAAATAACGATTTCGCGCCGTTCTGAGCACGATTCAAAAACTGAGAAGTTCCCCAGCAGTGAGGTTGAGGTGTAGTTAGCTTAAAACAAAACTAGGAGAAAAACATGCTCACAAGAGCCTTTGACAGAGACCTGAGAGGGCAGATAAAAAATGGAAAGGATAAGAACGGGAGGGACGAAAGTAGAAAAGATACACTAAAAAGACACTCAACTCAAACCTGTCGGAAGTGAGGAACAGCAACTGTGCAAACGCAGTTATATATATACACGTATTTATGCGTCGCTTTTATAAAAGTAGACAAATGTACAACAATTTAGTGTCCGCGAAAAATACCGTCAAACGAATTAGCCAAACAAGATCGCACTTAGACAGGAAAAAAGCTAAATATGATACAACAATCACAATGGCTGGCTGGCGAGACTAAGCAAACCAGTTTGGCGTACAGACGAAGAAGACACTTTTCGCAAACATTATATATATATATATATCGAGCTTCCAACAAGTTTCGAAAGCAAATTTATGTATTAGTTACGTACGTATACGTAAAAATAATGTGTATATATATATATTCAAAATTTCAAAAGAATATATACAATATATATATATATATATATATATATATATATATACAGGCCCGCACCCAGGATTTTGAAAAGGGGGGGGGGGTCCAAGGGCAAACGCAAGGGGGGTCTGGGGGGCGGAGCCCGCCCCCCAGAAGTTGAAGAATTTTTGCATTTTTGCCAAAAAAACAGTACACTGGACGTTTATTTCTTTCAAAAAGGAAATGTTCGCGCCGAAGGCGCAAAAATTTTTTATAAATAGCTGTTTTTGTCGTAAAAATATCAAAAATTTTCCATTTTGTCATCCCAAAAGGGGGGGGGTCTAGACCCCTTGAACCCCCCCCCCTGGGTTCGGCCTTGTATATATATATATACACCTAAGCCGTACGATAGTGGAAAAAGGTACAGGTTAAAATTAACCTGACAGGGGTTCAAGCGTTGTTTGCCTATCGGATAATTAAATAATTGGAATAACTTACCTCAAAGAGTAGTTGATGCAGACACCTTATTCTTTAAAAGAGCATTACAGGAAACCTTGTTTGATGTTAGTCGTAATACGTAATGTCGCACTGTTCTTTACTTTGCTATTTTGCTTGTTAAATTCTTAATAATAATAATACTAATACTAATACTACTACTAATAATAATAATATATAACAATAACAGGTAGAGAGAGATACATTATGACCTAATTAAGGCAAATCAAAATTATTAACCTACAGTAGCCAATTAAAGAAAGCCATGTTATTGCAAATTTAACTAAAGGAAATGAATTTGTGCACCTCGATATAAATACCGGACGCGGACACTATAGACCTGTTCTGCACAGTCGAAATCTGAACAACAATCTATTCCATGAAAAATGGTACATTCAAAGTGCATACATATACAGGCACACAATCCACGTCATAAACACAACTACATACTGCCATATATCACGTCAGTATATACATGCGTAAGATCAATAAAAATATTACATAATTGGCTTTCACTTTCAAAATATTTATGAAGGAAGTTATCCGAATAATGTCAAAACAATTCGACAACTCCCGTTTATACGTAATATACACGTATATATAAATATAGTAAACAAGACTTCGAGAAAACAAATTGCTTTCCCGGTTGAACGAGGGTCTTAAAACACAAGCTTCTACAAAAACCTCCAGCCAGAAAACAGATCAATGAAAGCATTAGTAAATACGCTTACTCAATTTATCTTAGCGAAAACACCTCATTTTAGCTTCAATTAAAAAAGTGCGCACAAGGAAAGGCTGGAAAAAAACAACAAAACAAACCTTTCAACAGAACAAAGTGCCCAATCGAAGACGACTGAAATCCGAATCCTAGTCATCACAAGTCAGCGTGAATACTCATTGTACATGATAAATTCTGCAACCACTTATATATATAAATCATGTATATATAATCACTGGCGTAGCCAGAAAAAATTTCGGGGGGGGGGAATGCAAAATTTGTTTCGGGGGGTCTGGGGGGCAGAGCCCCCCCAGAAGCTGAGAAATTTTAGATTTCGTGACCTTTGTGGAATTTTTACAAGCATTCGTTGAAATTACAATAATTTTTATGGCGCAGTGCGTGTTGATGTACCCAAATGATGCAGAAGATGGTCAAAGTACACAAAATAGAGTAATTGGTACTCATTTTTAAGCGCGACACACGTATTATAACGGTACAACACACGTATTTCGCGCCGAAGGCGCGAAAATTTTTTGAAAAATGGGCGTTTTACACATGCCAGGAAAAAATTCCTGGGGGCAACACAATTTCGGGGGGGGGGAATTCCCCCAATCCCCCCCTGGCTACGCGCCTGTATATATAATATATATAATACGAAAAACAAGCAAAACGAAAGCAGCACACCGACCTTATCAAAAAGTTGCTTATCACGCTAAAGAAATAAAACAGAAGAGACTTAGTCGATTGGCTCATGAAAACATTAGTTCAAACAAAGAAACTACTTCTCATCTCGAGAATAATCCTTTAATTACGAAGCAGGAATGTTATTGCCCCCTCGCAAAACTTTTTTAACGTTTTTAACTAATAAACGTATTACACCACCAATTCTTGCCTATCACCAAGCGGTTCGCTTATGCACCGTGTTAATAAAAAAATTGAAAACGAACGAAAACTGACGACAAGTTCTTTTTATTCAAGTTACCAATAATAGAAAAGAACAATTGCTGTTGGAAGCATAATCACCTATGTAAAAGACAAAAAGCAGCTAACTTGACAAATACGGCCACGTCTTTACTTGACAACATCCTTTTCAACATCCTTGAGCCAAAAAAACATTGAGCTTGCAGATGCTAAAAGTGTACCTCTCAAAAGTATATTTTTAAAACTTTTAAGTGTCTATAATATACGTACATAAAATTGTATATACAGTAAAACCAGCCAGTAATTAACAATTATATAAAAATTTCATGAGGCATTAATGCTAAAAAAAGCTAAGTCAACTCTAAAAAGAGAAAAGATTGAAGAGAAATAGAACAAAGACAGGCTGAGAGACTGACTTGACTGGCTGGCTGGCTAGTGGCAGCGAAAAAAGCCAAAACGACAGAAAATTAGGGTCTGGGTAAAACCCGGCTCCGGCCCCGGCCCCGGCCCCGGCGCACATGGGTAAAACCCGGCCCCGGCCCCAGTCCGGCGCACACAGAGTTTAATAAGTGGGTAAAACCCGGCGCACTAGCCCGGCGCACTTACACTGTAAATTCTTATGCAGTATAACAGAGGTGTATGTGTAATTACGCTTATGTGTAAAGATTTAAGGCGTAGTTTATGAGTTGAGTTTTATACTTTACACAGTGTGTTACGCAACCTTTTCTAGCCATTTTGTATTAATCCATGGTTGATACATATGAAAATTTATAATTTTGAAATATATATACGAATTATATTTTGTAAGAACCGATTAAAAAGTATAAAATTATCGGGTCTTTCCCATTATCCCCCCATAGCTTCGTAGAAGTACTGAAGATGCTCAATTTAACGGATTGAGTTGAAATTTGGTAGGGGTAGGTTTTCGGACCTGCTGATTTCAAAAATGCAAAAATTTTAAAATTTAAAAAATTTTTAAAAATTTTAAAATTTTAGTTTGGTAAGGGGGGACCAAGAGGAACCGAAAAATTTTTTGTCTTCTATTTTGCTGAAAAGATGAATATAGGGGTTTTCGGGGTCGTAGAACACGAATCTGAAATCCGTTTTTCAATTCAGCTTTTCGTTAGCTTAATATTAGCTAAAGTTTTAAGCTTACGATGTAAGCTTATCCTGAGCTAACGAAAAGCTGAATCGAAAAACCGATTTCAGATTCGTGATCAGCACCCCAGAAAACCCCTGTACGAAGTTTTCAGCAAAATTTTTTTCAAAAAATTTTTCGGTTCCCCTTGGTCCCCCCTTACCAAAATAAAATTTTTAAATTTTTAAAAAATTTTTAAAATGTTTAAATTTTTGCATTTTTGAAATCAGCAGGTCCGAAAACCTACCTCCACCAAATTTCAACTCAATCAGACAAATTGTGCTTCTTCGGTACTTCATCAGAGCTATGGGGGGGATAATGGGAAAGACCCAAATTATCCAATATTATTAATTTCTAAGACATTCCTAAAGTTTAAAAAATTTAACTTTTACGTTTTTCAAGCAGGACATAAAGGAGAACTGGAAAATTTTGGTATGTCTTATCCCCCCCATAGTAAACTTTACAAGTTAATACTTTTGGAATTTTAAAATTTAAATTTATCGTCGTTTTCTTTATTTGGTGTAACTATGTCAGCAAAATTTCTTGAATGCTTTTTAATTATGTATTGTTTCTAAATATTGTTTCAAATTGTTTTAAAACTTCGTGATGTATGGTAAAAATAAATTCAAAACTTTTGGAGTGCATTTATTTCATTATATGCAAAAGTTTCATTAAAAGCAATGTATAAGAAAAATATGTAATTGCGTGACTTAACTGAAAAAATCATAATGAAAACAAAACAATGTCATAATAAACTTTACCATTGTTGCAAGGGATTGTATATACTGTTTGATTTATCTTAAGCAAATATATACAGTGTATTCTGTATTTGCATGCATAATACACACGTATACGCACGTGTTTAGTTGCGCCGGGATTTCTAAACATTGGGGCCGGGTTTTACCCTGCGCCGGGGCCGGGGCCGGGGCCGTGTTTTACCCACCTAAAACAAATGCATGCGCCGGGGCCGGGGCCGTGTTTTACCCAGGTGCGCCGGGGCCGGGGCCGGAGCCGGGGCCGGGTTTTACCCACACCCGAAAATTACTTGGCAAAAGTTGGCTTGACTGAATTGGAAGTAAGTATAACAACACTACTGTGCCTTTGAAACAAGCTGTATATATGTATACGAATATATATAGCTACACAGACAACATATTCTATACGTATTAACAAAGCTGTTCCGCATACAGCCTACATGAACGAAAACAGGACTCTACAAAACATGGATATGTATATATATATATATATATATATATATATATATATATATATATATATATATATATATATATATATATATATATATATATATATATGACGAACATCATGATATTTGTAATTTACGTTAGCCAACGTTGAGAAATCAGAAAATTTCTGTTGCTAACAAATTCTTGCGCAAACAGCAAGAGCCTGCGCCTTTAAAAAACAACGTCGTCTATGCGAACACAAAAATCACAAACACACAAGAAGATCTGCGTTAAGCGTTCGTACATATATCGATGTATATGCCAATAATTAAGCAAACTTGGAGCTAACTTATATATACATAATGTTATATACGTCTATATATACTTTCAAACAAATACACGTGTATATATATTATATATATATATATAATAGCCAGATATGGAAAAATGGCAACAAAGCCAAATGTTGCCAGGCTAACCCGAATTAGTCAATACAGAGGGAAAAGCATGCTGTTTCCGTCTGGCAAATTTACTCTCTAACAAGCTGACGGCTGCCTCCTCTCCCCACGTCACGATACGTAAACACAAAAATATTTCTCATTCTGTCCCCCCAGATGTTTCCACACCTGGCCCGCATTTATCAAAATTAAACGCATGTATACACTTCCACCCAAACAAAGATAATGGTACAAAGCTGGGATAGAATCCTTTTCATGGGATCCGGATGATTAGAAAAACCACGAACGAAGAATTCACTATTTACTGAGAGTGAAACCGTATTTATAAAAATATCAAAGTTGTGGTACCATCGCAGTTAATGTGTAAAGTACGTACACAGCCAACTGGCTTGGTATATAATTAACACAAGAATAAAAATGCTCCGATGGAGCATGAAAAATGCAATATGGGTGATATTAGGTTTTAAGCGTACATAGGACTAGGTTTTAAAACGTTAATATGGGAGGGGTAGGCTGTAAATGACAAGAGGACTAGGTTTAAAGCGTACTACGTAATATGGACCAGCTTCGTTGAACCCATATTCGCGGAAACTGCCCAGACTGATGCTGGCGGAAGTGTTCTTCAGTAACAGTTTACCAATTTGTCTTCATAACTCAGCGTCTGCAACAACTAGGTACGTATGTAAGTTGTGTTCGTATATAATATATACTTACTACCAGAGATGAAACCGGGTCACCGGGTCACCGGGTCAGTTCGGGTCACTATATGGACCGGGTCACCGGGTCACGGGCTCTGACCAGGTATTTTTGATTGGGGGAATTTTTTACTGTTATAGCATATTTTTCGGAGTTTTAACCAGTTTTTACCAACTGAGAATTTCAATAAGTACTCAAAAACTAGCAAGCAATAGAAATATTGTTAACTTAATCGTGTAGTTTTGTAAATGCCTCTCGCTGTAGTGTCCTCATAATGTGTCCTGTAATGTCCTGTCAAGCTTAGATCTAGGTTAGAAACTACAATGATTGCGTAGAATCTTAACTAAAACATGAAAAGTATTACATGGGAGTCTTGACATTTTTATTTTAAAATCTAAAATTCTCCATGCTACAGATACTGTAAGTGATTTTTCGTCGCTGCTATCATTTTTGGAAGAAGGGGGTCAGACTGTGTGCTTCAAATGTCGGTAAGAAGGAAAATCAAAGGTATGTATCAAATTATCGGACTTCATTACACATAACTGAAGAAGGATTTCAATTTCTTTCCATTGTACTGTATAAATGGTACCAATTGCCATGCATGCATGCTAGTTACGTTAGTTACCCTTCTTAAGGACTAGGATTGACAAAATACACCTAACTTCTCAAGTTTGGTAGGAAGAGTGCGTAATTGCACTATATATAAGAAGAAGAGTAAGCCACTAGAGGACTTCTTTTCTTGGCATTGCGTAACGGTGCTCCGCCCACAATACGCGAGTGTTCCCCCGTTTGGTGGGGGGGGTAGCTAACAGACAATGACATTGCAGAGATCCCCTAATCGTCTGGGGGGGGGTACAGCAGAGGATTACAGTAGTTTCTGTTTATTTAAAAAATGGGTCCCCGTTTGGCAGGGGGGGGGGGTAGCAAAAAGGGATCCCGTTTGGTGAGGGGTATGGAAAAAGGGTCTTCGTTTGGGGGGGGGGGCGCCAACAACCAAACAGATTCAGCCAATCTTAGCCTGACCTGGTGACGCCCCCCCCAAACGGGGACCCCTTCTGCCTGCCCCCCTACCGAATGGGGACCTCTTTTGCCTACCCCCCACCAAACGGGGACCCCTTTTGCATACCCCCCCCCACCAAACGGGGACCTCTTTTTGCCACCCCCATCCTGCCTCATCCTGCCGGGGAGGGGGTATGCTTGTCCACCCTCCCACCAAACGGTGAAACATTCGCGTATTGTGGTCGGAGCACTGTTACGCAGTGCCAAGAAGAGGAGCCCTTTAGTGGCTTACTCTTCATCTTATATGTAGTGCAATTATGCACTCTTGTTGGTATAGGAAATAATCAGTCAACAGCCAATCCGGTTGCATTCAGCAACATTCTCTTTGTTTGGAGACGGTAGAAAACGTTAAAATTGTTTTGCAATCTCAAAATTAACAATGACTCCGACACGGCTGAAACCTAATTGGCTGTTCAACAGGTGATGTCCGGAGATCCGTTTTTATTATTCATTATTGTCCCAATTTTTTCTTTCCCTTCCAAATGAAGCTGGGTCCCTGCAATTTGATGCCGTCTACGGTCTATGTTAATTTTCATTATTAACGCATTTATGTATTTTTGTTTAAATTTTTCGTCTCTCTTGCTCCCTTACTACGAATCAGAAATAATAGAATTTTGTTAAATCGAAAACTGCGGTATTTTAATTTAGTGTGGACTAAAACATATTGTTCAAGTATAAAAATTTTGAGCGGTGAGGACCGGTAAGTGAGATAAGATCTCCACCCACACAACTGTGCCCCTGGGAACTCAGTGTTAGATAACCATTTGTCTTCGGTATTGTCCTAATATCTGTGTGATGCTTGTAAAACTCAATCAATTAGTTTTTATGTACCTTCGATTAAGCACTTATTTTATAAAATCGCCGTTCGCGTCGACGCTGAATTATTTAGATAGAGTGGGGAGGGGGGAATTTAGTGCTGTCATTAGATGTAAAAATTAATGATATGCGCTCTTTCTGGCCTTAACAATCGTTAAATTACTCACTGCTCCCCTTATTTTACCTTTTCAGGCCTTCTTATTTCTGGACTTCAAGACACACATTTTTAGGCTAAATATTTTTCTGGCTGCTGACGCATTCTGGGGGGGGCTTTTGCATTGATTTTGTCACCAGGATGTTTGTTGAAGGATCCTGTTTGTCCACCTGGAATTTCCGCCACCTGTATAAGTGGATTTTTGTTCATATAATCCTTTGTGTTTTAGCAAATATCGAATTATTTTGTTTTCATTGGACATTTTGGTTAAAACTGATTCATTCGGTCGTGGGAGGCTCTCTAATATTATTTTGGCTTTTTATGGGGTAGAACTAATTAGTTTAATGTGAACACTAACGTACAATACAAAGAATGACTCAAATTTAGGTGCAGTTTGTGGGTTGGTTCGAAGTCAAATTATTTGTCTATTAAAGCATTAGATCTTCCTAATTGCTGATTTTCATTGTAGTAATCACATTCCAATCTGAACTGGCTGCAGTCTGGCTGATTATATTCTTGACTATTTATGAAAAAAGGAAGACACTGAAGACCTTTCTTTAATGTTCAGCAAATTTCTGTTTATTTTAGACATAAACTGTGGCATTGGGCAATTCTCGCTTTCGCGTTAAACGTGTACTTGTAATGATGATGTTAACAAGTTTACGCTCTTTTAGGTCAAGCTTGTTATCACTGGCCCCTCAGTGGGGATTCGAGTCCACAACCTCAAAATCAGTACTGCATACATACTTCTGCTCTAAAAATTGCATGACCTAAGTTCCAATCTGGTCGTTATTCAACAATAGTGATGCAGGCTCTGGTAAATTTATTTACCATAGATAGATGTGTGTGCTTACATGATTTTGGCTTTTGAACTTCCACGACTTTCGAGCTGTAAACATAAATATGTAGGTATGCATTCCAAGTTTGTTAGATGTGATGTAGGTAGTTTTTGTAATATACTTTTAACATTTTGACTATTAATTTATCTTGTCTTGATGCTTTCCTCAGCTGAAAGCAACAGAATCAAGTTGTGAGTTTTGCTGTTATTGGTTTTTAATGAATTTAGTGAATTTCTTTTAAAATCTGTCAAATGTGATGTTTTAGTATAAACTGCTGATGTGTCACTTTTAGGCAACCGAAGATGGATAGACTTTTGTTTATTTAATTCCGAAAGAATTTTAGTTAAGCGTATGTTTTTGGGACAGTGAGTTGAAGTGTGTTGCAAACTTTCTGTTATAAACTTTCACTGTTTGCTTTGTCTTTATCGCTGGGAATTGAACAGGTGTTGCACAACCCGTAGGCGTAGAGTTCTAATTGTAAGCCAGCTATTTGTTCTCCTATACATTTGAAACATGTCAGTTGATCAGATATCGGGTTCTTCTAAATGCTATATTTTATGCAGATATTGCATATATAATGCCTAGTGGCAAAAGAAGCACTTTAGATAAATGAATGCAAAGAAAAATGTGCTTTTTCTGATTTTTTGAACATGTACTTTAAAAGGGACGATTGCCCTGCTCATTTAACACATATCCGCACTCCGGTGTTTGAGGTCTCTAAGTCTAGTTATAGATTATTGGTGGATGGCTATCGGTAGAATATTCGGTAGAATATGAAACGAATAGATACGAGTTCGATTCTTGCTAGAACATACATTTTCGCCTCCCATGTGCTCCAGCGGGAAGTCAAATTTACCTTGAGCGGCGGGTTATGTAATGCGCATATAAGTGCTGGAAATATTATATGTGGTCGTCAAATAGTGAAACATGTCAGATCATGAACTGACCAAACAGTTTTGGCAGATTGCAATCTGACGTGTCAGACAGCAGAACTGTGTTAAACCTGCTGAGTTACGCCTACCTGGCATGTCAGATCGTAAACTGACCAACCCAAACGTGTCAGATTGCAATCTGCCAAATTTGACTTTGTAAAGTCTAGTTCTACTTTCCGCTAAATCTGCTTTCCAGGTTTTATTTATGTGCTGGATAAATTTCACTAGGTTTTTAGCTTTTTTAATGGTTTATGTAGTATCTTAATCGTCTTCACATTCGTTGGCTGATCATTTAGTTCACCTGTAGCGCAAATATACATTGGAACAATAGGAACAATATAGGGTCCAATTTAGATCAGCCATTAGCAAATAGAACATAGTTTTTGCTCTGATAACAGAGACTTACGCTTACTGTCATACTCTTTTCCTCTTTTCATTATGTCCTCTTGCTTATACTGACTTAACCACTAGAGATAGCTCCAAGGTTGTAAAGCAAAAATGTTCATTTCGGTACCCTCTTTCCGCCATCACAAGCTTTCCGGTGTATCGACTACCTACTTGCTAAACAGAATAAGGACAAAAGCCAAAAATCTTTTCTTTTCACCTAAAAATGCGGGACTGGTCCCAGAATGTTAGAGAGCATCAAAATAATTTGGAAAGCTTTGACATAGGGATATTCTCGAGATTTTTAAAGTGATATTTTTAGACGATTAAGTTACAACATAAACTATTAAATAAAGCTAAAAACTGACTGAAGTTTATCTAACGCATAAATAAAACCAGGAAAACAGATTTAGCGAAAAGTAGAACTAGATTTTACAAATTGACAGTCAAATTTGCCAGATTGCATTCTGACACGTTTGGGCTGGTCAGTTCGCGATCTGACATGTCACGTAGGCGTAACTCTGCAGGTTCTGCTATCTGATATTTCAGATTGCAATCTGCCAAAAATGTTTGGTCAGTTCGCGATCTGACACGTTTTGCTATTTGACAACGACACATATCTACTGTTGATTGAGTCTTTTCTAAGTTTTGAATTCTGCGTGAAATTTGAGTTTTTAATGAAAACCAAAGTGTATAATAGTGAACAATGAAAATTTACGAAGTTGTTCATGATTTCGTTAACATCTCTGGCATTTTGATCTTTTCTGGGGCCTATGTTATCAAGCATCTCAACTCGAGATGGGGAGATTGGGTTGAAAACGCTGATCCTGGTGTTACCAAAACGGGATTGACTAAACCCGGAATGAAATAACAGGGTTGACTTTGAAAAATGAGTTGAGTTAGATTTTATGACACAGGCCAAAATCAGCGCCAAAATATTTCATAACAGTGGGTTGAAGACCAGGGTTTAGCCAACCCACAAAGTTTAGGGTTGAACCCAAAAATGGGTTCAACGCGGGTTGAATTCAACCCGTTTTTGATAAGCATCGGCCCCTGGTTAGTTATTCATGTTTCCATTCATGCTCCATTTCACTCAGTGAGCAGCCGAAAACCTGTTTCTTTAAGAAGTCATTTTGAAGCTTGAATTGGTATTCAAGTAAAGTTTATCTTTCCCTGCTTATGATAGACCTTTTCCTCGAAAGCTCTTGTCCTTCGCAGTTGTTGTTGGTGATAGTGTGATGAATTTGGGCTTAAAATTCCCGCTGGATTTGAACATTTTAAGCGTCATTTAAGACCAGAGTTGAAAACGTAGTTAGTAAGCGGTGAACTCAATTTTCTGGTTTAAAAATCAGAAAAAGCGAAAGAGGATTGCCGGTTTGGTGAATATTTTGTTGGACCTAATTAAAGGGTTTCTTCGCTGTCTGGGGAATTTTAAAGCTTACACGCCCAGGATGTCGAATTTTTACTGGCTTTATTCTTAGTTGATTCTGAAAGTCTAACTCATATAGGATTTCAGATTACACAGTCTTAAATCCCAAACGTGAACTGAAATTGCATATAAAAGATAGCCTAGGAATTCAATCAGTGAGCGTTTATTAGGAAATTTTTGCAAAGTGAACCCATTATGCTAATGTCTCCGGCCCCGATTTTAAGCTCCTTTTGGCCCGATCACAAACAAAACTCTAATCCTAATTCAATCTAAAGCTATTTTATACACGGATTCAGATAGAAAGAAACGTCTCCTGTTACCTTCCATGTTCTGGGCCTTCAAAATTATATACGTCCTACATTTAGTACATTTCCGTAGAACGCTTCTTAAAATTACCTTGTCAAAGAATTGAAGTGATGCTTTTGTGCCCAACTTTTGGCTATAAAATTGTATAATATGGAACCAACGACGAAAGAAACCAGTTTTCATTTCTTTTATTTTATTTTCCCTTCTCTGAAGGTTGATACTTCAACTGCAAATTTGAGTTTTTGCAGCTTGGATGAAATAAGTAAAAACTTGAAAAATTTCGTTATTGTACGAATGCCAAGTTAAAATTTTAATTCGTACCAATCGGTCATCGTTAAGCTTTAATCGATTTGCGATGATCTTGCGACTTTGTTTATCCATATTTTCGTAATTGCCTAATTATGCGATTCTAATAATTTTACATATATTTTAATTGTTAGGGTCAACTGCATGGGAGGTAGTGTTGTAACATGTTACGTAATATTGCTTTTGCACTTTTAGCTTTGCATTATCGGTCGGTCTAAGCTTTAATTTATTTGAAGATCTCAAGCATACCGTATAAAGAGCTTCTTGTAGACAAATTTTGTACATTATGATTATTAAATTTGCATACAACCCGAGTCCTTTTACATCGATGAACCCTCTGTTTAGTGCAAATATTGACCGGGGGAGGTCAGTTTTCAAGCTGCCACTTCAGTTGATTGCTTTCTTCTATTTCATTTGTCATGTGGATATGCAACATAACTCATAGTGAAATGGCCATGGCAGAAAATAGTAGCAGTTTACCGTACAATCCTTCGCTGGAGCGAAATTTGGACCTTTTCCATGTGGTCTGCGCTCCCTTTACAATCCTATTCAATCTGCTGGTAATTTTCATCGCCTGTCGATACATTGACATATCCTCTCGACTGAATCAAGTCTATGTGTTAAGCATGACTCTGTCCGATCTAGCCTATGGTGTCGTATATCTTAGTACAAAAATGATCACTGTATGCTTTCCGCGTACTGTCTGCGGACTGTACTATATTTTAACCTGGATCTCACAGTTGATGTCCATCATTTCCTTGTTGCTGCTGAATATAGATAAGTTCATATCACTTCACTACCCGTTACACTACCATCAGATCGTGACTCCGTTGATGGTCGGCCTCTCCGTTTCCTTCTGTTGGGTTTTCATCATCTCCTATGCCATATTCTCATTCACAGGGCCGTTCACCTACTACAGTGATCTCGTTGTGAAAGGGTAAGAACATGTGCTTGACTTTGCTTTGATGGGATAGTTTTGATCTGCATGTGCGTACTACTGCGTAATGTTGTACGTATGTTAGTTAAGGTGATTTCTATTGGAAGTAGAGAGAAAATAGCGGTTCTGGGCCCTCCCGCAGCCGCAGCCGCGGCTGAGGGATTACGTAATAATTACGCAATAGATTACGCAATAATTACGCAATAGATTATGTAATTAATTACGTAATAATTGTGCAATAGATTACGTAATTATTACATAATAATTACACAATTGTGTAAGTATTACATAATCTGTTGCGCAAGTGATTTCGCAACATTTGCACAGCAAATTACGTAATTCCTCAAGTAATTGCATAACCAATTAGTTGCACAATAAATTATTGCGTATACAAGTTTAAATCGTTATCACGAAAAATTTAATGTTTCTTTATAATTTTGCATTATTGGAAATAAAAAATTCTGAGCCGAAATTCAGGCTGGGTTGGGGGGAAAGTTGTGCAGGCTTGGTCGAGCAAGGACCGAGATAAATTTTTCATGGGGTGATCCGCGTCGGATCGAGCCATGAAAATTCGCCTCTTGCATGTTTCTATTGTACTGACGTCTAAGATATGAGAGACTGTAAATTTCCCAAATTTGATGACTTTCGAGATGAATACTGTGAGCAAAAATCAAAAGAATGCTGAAATTGCGAAAAACTGCCATTTTTCCAAGATTTGCCATTTTCTGACAGTTTCGAGCTTACTACACATGGCAGAAAATTCAACTGCTGTGAAAGAAGCGCCTAAGATCAGATAAAATAATTGTGTAAGTATTACGCACAGGTTACTACGCAACAGATTATTCCATTATTGTGCAATTAGCTTACACAATTAATTACGGAAGCGATTACGCTATCACTCAGCAGCAAACATTACGCAATAATTTATTGTGCAACTAATCGGTTATGCAATTACTTGAGGAATTACGTAATCTGCTGTGCAAATGTTGCTAAATCACTTGCGCAACAGATTATGTAATCCTTACACAATTAATTGTGTAATTATTATGTAATAATTACGTAATCTATTGCATAATTATTACGTAATTAATTACATAATCAATTGCGTAATTATTGCGTAATCTATTGCGTAATTATTACGTAATCCCTCAGCCGCAGTTGCGGCTGCGGGAGGGCCCAGAACCGCTATTTCCTCTCTACTATTGGAGACATCAACTTTGAACCGTTATATATTTCTTGTTCATTACTTGGACATGTTCCGTTACTAAAAAGTAGTAAGGTAAAAGGTAAAGGTGACCTCTGGAGAATATCTCCATCCCTGCTTCAGGGACAAAGGGTGGCGGTGCTCATCCGCTGATATACAGCCGTAGAGCCAGCAGTGTCACCTCAAATGATAACTACATACCTTTAATGCTTTACGTCCTACACGAACTCCTATTACTTTCCCACAATAGTGATACCCGTTTATACGGACCAATTAAGGATGGATAACTTGGCTGGCTAGAGCGCGCGGCGAACCGACTTATGCTTAGTCCCTTACTCAAGGGGATTTGTGAAAACCTTGTGGCAGCGGAGATTCGAACCTCGGGCTATCGGATCCAAAGCCGAACGCCCTAAGCAACAGTCGTCATATATGTAAACACGTGTGTAAACATGATGCGCTAATGTTTTTCAAAAACGGAGTTTTAGACGAATTAAATACGGCAACTTGAACTAGGAAAGTCATATGTACCGCAATAATTTTTATATCGTTATGTTCCGAAGAACTTGATCTTAACGATTATTATTCTTAACGATCTTCTTAAGATTGTCTTGCTCGGTTCAGTCAACCTTTTACGAATCCGACAGATAGGGAAGAAAGAACAGATCGAAATGGGTCTCTCTAAAACATCCTTTCCACGAAAATTCAAAGAATTTCAACATTTCTTTAAAATACCTTACGTTGTAGTCGGATTAGTAAGAGATTGCCTGAATCTAAAAACAGAATTTTAATATTGTTAAAAGATCCAGTTATCCGCAACAGAGTGATGTAAAAAATTTTGGTGTGCGACCTTCCTAGCTCAAGTTACAGGGTTTAATTTGTCGTAAACACTCGTTTTGAAAAATGCCAGCGTACCACGAGGCCCCCCTCCGAGATTTTGGCCTTAATGTTTCGAGCATACAGCAAGCTTAATAGATCAGGAAGCTCAGTGTCTTACTCTTCCTATTTCCTCTTGGTTCTACTTAGATTACGGCAACCAGGCCCAAGTATATTTTTCTCTCTCAGTGTTGACTGGGTAGCTAAGAAGTCATAGTTGACGGTGATCGAATCTTGCCTAATCGAAACTACTCAATCATGTAATCTATTCAGCAGCTATTTGTGCATAGCTCGACACCATTAGTTCGCGCAAGAGTACATAATAGAATAAAAAGTATGAAACTCTTACACTACTATGTACTTAACATCCTAGACATCTATTCGTTAACTTGGGACCCCCTCCGAAAGTTTCGGGGGGTCCCACTTTGCACTAATTACGTGCTTTCATATAAACGCGTGTCTGCTCACTGATTGGCCCATTAGCCTAATGCTTACTGCAGGTAATTTATTAGTTAGTTGGATTAGGTTAATGCAAGCAAAAGACGGATTCAACAACTTTGTAGCATTTTTCTGCTCTTTTCAAAGATTATAAACTGTTGCAATGTACATGAACTCGTAGAAATGCTTTACGCAACAATTCTTATATCATTGCAAAGAACAGAACAAATACTACAAAGTTGTGGGATCAGTTTCTTGATTGCTTTAACCTAATTAAAGCTAATTAAATTTAAATTTAATTTTACTTTAACTTAATTTAAATTTAACTAATTAATTTAACTTAATAATTAATAATAATACTTAATAATTATTAACAAGAGTACATAATAGATAAGAGTATGACAACAGGCAGGCTCTCTGTTATCAGAGCAAAAAACTATGCGATGCGCGCTATCAATAACCCCCCCACAAATTGACCCCCTCTCACACCGCCCCTATATGGGTACGGGGGTCCAAACGGGGTCGCTCACAGCTTTGCATAATTACAACTTGTAATTAACCAAGGCCTAAATTTGGAACAGGGTGCAAGCGTGTATGTTTAAAAAATGCATGTACAAAATATAATAAGCAAGTTAGCGACCCCCGTTTGGAACAATTTACCCAAATAGGGGCGGTGTGAGAGGGGGTGAATTTGTGGGGGGGGGGTAAGCCGTTGGCGAGCATCGCATAGTTTACGCCCCTAATTGCATAGGGAGTGTGACGCTTGTCACACTCTTATCATTATGTACTCTTGATTTAACTAATTAAATTACTTAATTAAATTACTAATAAATTACCTACAGCAACCCCTAGGCTAATGGGCCTATCAGTGAGCAGACACGCGTTTATGTGAAAGCACGTAATGGTGACAGACAAGTGGTACTCCTCCCTGAAACTCTCGGAGGAGGTCCCAAGTAAACGAACCGAGCATGTCTAGCATGTTTAGTGTATACATAGTAGTAAGAGTTTCATACTCTTTCTTATTCTATTATGTACTCTTGGTTCGCGTAACGACACCCTTTGTTTGCGCGGCGCCACGCCTCGAAGTAAAGAGTTTGCGTAGCGCTACCCCGACGTCCGAGCTCCAACTTCATTTTCGGTT